>CAUYPK010016621.1:0-14306 GCA_963574355.1 Loris lydekkerianus | reverse complement strand
CATGGGGTCTTGTGCTGTTTCTGCCCCATTGATCCTTGGGGGAGTTGATCTACTCTGATTATTTATATTGCCAGAGTTTTTCTGTTGATTTCACCTCATGATTGTTTTTCACCATTGCCTCTGGCCGTCCTCAGAGTTGGGGAGGTGTCTCTTTAAAAATCGACCCCAGCGGGGTCACTCTATTGTTGCTGGGTCTTTGTAGGGAGTGACCCTGTGTAGTTCCTCTGGGTAGCTCCAGCTAGGGTGTTGTGGTTGTGGAAGCAGCTCCAGTGTGTGACACACCCAGATGCAGCAACAGGGCAGGAGGTGGTGCGCACGGTTCTGGGAGTGCCTGGCACCCAGTGACTTTGGCACAGAGAGCCCAAGGCTCCAGCAGTCTCTGGCCATGAGAAGGGTTATGCACAGAGGCAGGGAGGGCTCCAGAGGGCATGCAGCTGTCAGAGTCCCTGACCAGATGTGTCACTAGTGTGGAGGCTGAGAGGACACAGGAGGGAGGACTCAGGGTTGTGTAGCTCCCGCAGGTCCTGGTCAGGGTATGTGGAGGCCAGGTGGGTGCAGGTCATGGATTGGAGGTCGGGGAACAGCTCTTTTGGAGGTCCGGGTGGCACCAAGCCCAGGAGTTTGAGGTTGCTATGAGCTGTGACGTCACGGCACTCGACCCAGGGCAACAGCCCGAGGCTCCAGTGTGCCAAAACCGTCTCACTCTTCCCCTAAGCATTAAGGCTGTAAGGCAGCTCAGTCCCCGCCTTTAGGCTGCTCAGTGAGTAGGTCCCGCTGAATCTTGCTCTGTTTGGGACCCTGAGGGCGGAGCTTGCTAGGGCAGTTCTCTCACAATGGCTTCCTGAGCCAAGCTCAGTGGCTCAGTCTGGGGCCCCAGACAATGCCCAAAGTTCTCCACACTCCTGCTCAAGCTCTCCCCAAGGCAGTTCACCTGAGTGCCAAGTCCAAAAACACCAAAACAGTTCACAGGTAAGGCCTTTCCAGTTTGCAGTCTCACTACTGCTTGTACTTACGGCTGCCAGCGGGATTAGGTCAATTGAACACACGCAACCACTTGCCAGTTTTCCACTGTTTTTGTCCTCCTCTTTGGATCCAGAAGTCCCTTGCTTACTCCCTGTATCTTCAAAGGGATGATTATAGGCAGATCCCACCAGCCAGAGATGCCTGGAGTCTTATCTCCTCAGACTCACTATGCTCAGTTCAGGAGCTGTTTTCATTCTTCAGCTCAAGGGCCCTTCCTCCATCTATAAAGCACATCACATCATTCCAACCCAGACTTCTGTCCTCATATCTCCTAGGGGGGACAAGTATTCTATGTGCTCATCAAGAAATGCTGCACACCTGTGCACACCTGTGTCCATGCATGCACACGCACACTTCCTATGTCAACCATCACAGGCTCCAAAGTCATTCCCAAATCATTCTCAAGGTTTTTGTTATTAAAATGACCACAGGCATCCCCCCCTTTCTCCCAGAAAACAGATCTTAAAGTACATTTAAATAAACATGGGTTTTTAAACAGGAAGGTGAAGTCGTTTCTTCACATTCCTCTTCAGAGTAGCTTATTTTATTATCATTCCCACCCCCCAAGTATAAAATTTTTCAAAAGGAATTATTTTTTCACTTCAACAGTTATGTCATTATTTTAAAATTTTAGATGATATGTGATTTAAATTTCCTAGTTATACATAGGGAAGTGTGACCTTGATCCAATATTTCTTAATGACTCTAGTTGAATTCTGTAATTATGAAGGGACTAGGGTGAATTTATCAGAAATAGTCCTGGTGAGCATGTTTAACTCCCTGATTGTAGGCCCAAGAATTGTAGGATCTACCACTCAAAATATGAGTTACTTCTGCACAAGGAAACATTTTTAAAGACTTTTTTCCCTATAACATTAACTGAAATGTAGACTACTTCTCAGTATTTTTTGCCTATTAGTAGAACAAGAATTACAGAGCTTAACTAAAAAATGTGTGTGTGTGTATTGAAGCCTTTTTTGTTTGTTTGTTTGTTTTTCTTTTCTTTTTTGAGACAGAGTCTCACTTTGTTGCCTTTGGTAGAGTGCCATGACATCATAGCTCACAACAACCTCAAACTCCTGGGCTCAAGTGATTCTCTTGCCTCAGCCTCCTGAGTAGCTGAGACTACAGGCACCTGCCACAATGCCCAGCTATTTTTAGAGACAAAGTCTTGCTCTGGCTCAGGCTGGTCTTGAACCTGTTAGCTCAGGCAATTCACCTGCCTCAGCCTTCCACAGTGCTAGGATTACAGGCGTGAGCCACCGCGCCCAGTCTTGAAGCCTTACTTTTTAGTTTAAATACACTCAATCTTTAAAAAAAAAAATCAGCTAATGATATTAATTGAAGGTCACTTACACATTACTGGTTACTTTTTCTTATCTGCAATTTTACTAATACATAATACCAGCTAGACCCTTCAAAGATGTTCCTAGGGCCTATCCATGCCCAAAAGAAGTTCATTTTTTCAACTACACTGTCCTTGTTCCCAAATGGGCTCTTTCTAACAAGCACAGAAGCTGAAAACAACACCAGCAAAATATCTGGGAAAATGGTTCACAGCATTCTAATGGGTTACAGATGGGTTGGAATCTTCCTGCCTTTTTTTATTGTTATCGAACTTCCTCTCTTCTGTCTGGAGTTTTATTGCATGCTCTCCTTGTTAGCCTCCAGGATACTTGAATTAACCCCTCTGCATCTTTCCCTGCTGGTGAATGGGGCTAACAGTCCCTCATCATGAAGATCTCCGGCTCACAGAGAGGGCCCCAAGGCTTTAGAATAGATTGTGTTTCCACATAGTCTATAACAAAAGTGGCTCATATTAGCCAAGCCTGGCAAGATGGTAGGAAAGTATATTTCTGTGATCATTTTAAACTTATTTTAACAAACTAAATATATATATATATACACATATATATACATATATATATGTGTGTGTGTGTGTGTGTGTGTGTGTGTGTGATATATACATATATATATCATATATATCCCCACAGTTAGAATAATGTCCTTGGAGACCAGGGAAACTTATCCAGATCAGCTTTATTAGGTCAAATATCAATCAGAAAAACTCAGACTGCCAGAGGCTAAATGTTGTTAAGAAAGTAAGTCAGGGGCAGCCCCTGTAGCTCAGTGGGAAGGGTACCAGCCCCAAATACTGAGGGTGGAGGGTTCAAACCCAGCCCTGGCCAAACTGCAATAAAAAGAAAATAGCCAGGCATTGTGGCAGGCACCTGTAGTCCCAGCTACTTGGGAGGCTGAGGCAAAGGAATCACTTAAGTCCAAGAATTTGAGGTTTCTGTGAGCTGTGATGCCACAGCACTCTACCGAGGGCAATAAGGTGAGACTGTCTCTAAAAAAAAAAAAAAAAAAAAAAAAAAAAAAGTCAGCATGTTAATGATTCTGCCTGTTAGCAGTGTGAACTGGTTCACAAGACTGAAAAGGATTATTACCTGACACTCATGTGTCCTTGCTGAACTTGGAATGTCATAGCTCAAACCCAACCAAAATGAACAACATCGCATAACACTGACATGGAAATAAAAGTCAACTAAGCCAAGAAGCAGAAAGGGTGGATAATGGAAGCATACTAGGTCAGAAATCAGAAGACTTGAACTCAATTCTCAGTGGCCACCTCCCAGTCCATAAGAGACACCTAATAGGTGTTTGTCCAGCCTTTCCCTCTATTTCCTCTGGGAAATACTCGTCCTTCCCACTTCCCCATGAGCTTCTAGTGCGCTGTCAATCACAGCACCAGCCTGCACATGACCCAAGCCAACCAATCTGAGTCCTCCCTGGGACTCAGCACCAGCTTGCACATGACCCACACCAACCAATCAGAGTCCTGCCCTGGGAATTTTTGGCTTTGACCTAAGAGAAGATGAATCACTACTATGTGCAGTAGTAGTGACCTGCAGCCATGTTCTGCACATAGATTAGGCAGGTCTGTGGTACAAAAATAGGGCCCCAAGAGCCCCAGAGACAAAAGAATCAGAAAATCCAACAATATCTGGCTCAAACCCTGTCGTTCCTGAGGCCCAGGTCCAATTATGCCCTCCCCATAGTTTGGTCTCACGGGAACCAACATATTCTCCTTTTTACCTGAGCTTTCTTCACCTAAGTTTCACTTGAAATAATAAAAAAAAAAGTCCTGAGAAAGAAAATATTGTGAACCAATCTCTCTGGGCCTCAGTGTCTTTGAGAAAAACTTTTAAATGCCCTCTGTTTACTTGGAATGTAGGTTTCTTTGCTGCCAAAGACAACAGTAACAGTGTCTTACTCCTTACTCAGGTAAAATTTCAAAGTTGGTTTGCCATTCTGCCCTGTGATTTTGTCAGGGGCTCAGTCTCCTTCTCACCAGAAGTTACTGGGGGTGCTGACCAGGAAGTTACTGCACAACCAACTGGAATGGGGATCTGTTGCTATTTCTGCCCAGTAGGATGTAATCATTGTTATAGACCAATAACCATTGTGTGTTTCCTATTCTTCCCTTTTCTGAATGGGAGTTTTTATTGTCAGTAATCTAATCCTGTACCACCATTGTATATTGACAGTAAGGAGGAAACAGCTGACTTGTGTCTACTGTGTAGAGGAACCTCAGCTGGACATTATGGAGATGACTGTACATCACTCAGAGACCCCTGAGCTGGGTGCAGTGGCTCAGTGGGACTTTAGGATAATTTTTCGGGGGGGGAAGGCTGAGTGTAGTCTGTGAGGGAAGAAGTATGTGTATGGATATTTGAGTGCCCGTAAGAGGAACTGTGAAAGACACTGCTAATTGTCCCCCAATATCTCCTGTTTTACTTAATAGAAACTTTACCCAGTTTCTGGCTGGCTTCCCTGTAGAATGAAGAGGACATTTCTCACCTCCTTGCTGCTAGGAGAGGCCACGTGACTAAGTTCAGCTTAATAGGATCTGTAGGAAAGGACATGTTCACCTATGGGGGTATGCCCTACAGTGAGAGACATGCCCTTCTCTTCCTCTTTCTAGAAGATAAGGTGGTAAACCATCTTAGCATAGATGAGAGGAATGCCTTAGGGATGGCACAGGATCCCGAGTCCCCAAAATGGCCAACTAACCATACAAGCCCTGGACTGTTAACATGAGAGGGAGAAAGTCAATTTCTATCTTGCTTATCCTATTTTATATAATGGTACCTGTTAGGGAAGCCAGATATTATTTCCTACTATTACAAGCACTGCATAAGGGCATATCCAAGTAGGTTCTCCTTTTAAAATTGAAGTCCTTGGACGTCAATGAATAGGACCACTCAATCGCTGGCGTGAATGTGACACTGTAATAAATGCTGCAAACAAGCATTTAGGGTGATAAGGAAGGCTAACAACACCTTTGTCTGCCATCTTTCTCCGGTTCCTTAGGGAAGCTGGTACTGGCCTCTCTCCTGGAAGGCTGGCCCCTGCCCAGGACCCACCTCATTCTTACCAGCAGATAAAAGGCATTGCCTATCTTGTTCTTACCAAGGCTGAGCAAAATGTGAAATGAGCTTTCTCTTATCATGGAGCTGGTATTATTTAGGGCACAGGTGTGGCTGCTTAAGACACAGCAGAATTATAGGGCCTCTGTGGTACTATGACAGGGGTGGGTCTGGGGCATTCCCAAGAGACTGGGGTGAGAGGACTAACACACCACCTTGTTACCAGGGGTGAGTCTGGGGCAGTCCCAGGAGACTGGTGTGAGAGAACTAACACTTTCACTCCAATACCCTCACCTTGTCCTTTAGCCCCAGTGTCCAGCAATTAAAGGGTTAGCATCTAATATACCCGGTTAGCAAGTCTCCCCCAGGACTTTGCTTTAAGGCTAAACCTAGTGTTCATTCTGATTTATTAGGTTCTCAGTATGTGAATAATTAAATATTTCGAATCATCCTTGCCTGTAGATGCCAGCCTGAATTTCCCCACCCACCCGCATGACCGGGCCATTCAAATGAACTTTCACAGCTGGGTTTCCCCTTAGTCCCCCTACCTGTTATTATATATTTCTCTTTTTCTTTTTCTTTTCTTTTCTTTTTTTTTTTTTTTTAGACAGAGTCTCACTATGTCACCCTTGGTAGAGTGCCATTGCATCACAGCTCACAGCAACCTCAAACCCTTGGGCTCAAGCAATTCTCCTACCTCAACCTCCCAAACAGCTGGGACTACAGGTGCCCACCACGCCTGGGTATTTTTTTTTTACTTGTAGTTGTTGTTGTTGTTGTTGTTATTTAGCAGGCCCAGGCCAGGCTTGACCCCACCAGCTCTGGTGTATGTGACTGGCGCCATAACCACTGAGCTACCAGCGCCAAGTCTAGTCTTAAATTCTTTGCCTAGGTCAATTTCTAGAAGAGTTTTTCCTAGGCTTTCTTTTAGAAGTGTATAGTTTCCGTTGTTACATTTAGATTTTTAATTCATCTTGAGTTAATTTTTGTATATGATGAGAGATATGGGCCCAATTTTATTCTTCTATCTAACTTTCACAGCACTATTTGTTGAATAGTTTTGTAAAATTAGTGTTTGTTTTTGTCTACTTTGTCAGATATCAGTTGGTTGAAAGTATATAGTTTTGTTTCTAGTTCTCTGTTCTGCTTTGCTTTGGTTGTCATGGTCTTATAGTCAGGTAATGTTATGCCTCCAGGTTGTTCTTTTTGCCTAGTGTTACTTTGGCTATTTAGGCTCTTTTTTTTTTTTATTTTAATTTTTTTTAGCTCCACATGAATTTTAGAATTGTTTTTTCTTTTCTGTAAAAAGTGGACTTGGTATTTTGATAGAAAGTGCATTGAATCTATACATTGCTTTTGTACAGATTCATTTTCATCCTATTGATCATTTTCATTCTATTGATTATATATAGCTTTTATGTAGTGGCTTTCTCAAATGCAGGTTTTAATAGCCATATGCTTACCATGTGAATAGGCTCACTGCCTCCTGCAGGGCCAGGATGACTGAAGTTTCAGGAAGCTTGTCTCTTTCTTCAGCACTGTACACTTGTGTCAGATTTTGTACTGGGTTGGGCAACTCAACCTCCAGTCCAGTAGGTGGTGCTTATGGGTCATAGCTGGCTGCTGCAGAGGCTGATGGATATTTGCTTGATTTTTGTTTAAGCTCTTCGTTGCTTAGGTAATGGGCTGATCTGTGGAATATGCAGTGGCCTGAACTCCCTATCCAGCCCATGAGGTAGGAACAAAGCTGTGCTGAGCTGAACTGCCACGCCCCTCCAATAATGAACACAAGTGCCATTCCTAGTGGGGTAATGGGGCAAGCTCCTGTTAAAATACACAGAAGTTTCTGTGGTGGGAAAAGGGAGCTGCCCTAGCTCCAAGCCCTGAGCAGTCACCAATGTGATCCACTTCCTTGTCTTACCTCTGTCCAGGTGCTCAGGACACTCAGATCAGAACATTTCTCTTTCTCCAGACTACAGTTTAGCCAAGTTCTATAAAAGATTCCTGCCCCACGACTTACCAGCAAAATGATTTCAGTGAAGAAGCTTCTCCATCAGCCTTAAGCACAGAGCTCTGTGGCTCTCTTGCTCTCTGCTGTAGGAATGCTGCTGCTCTATGAAGACAGTGAGAGGGGCCTCACCTTTCATACAAGCCTGGGCCAGGTGGGCACACAACCAGTGGGAACATAGCTGCCCTTAACAGCACTATAAAGGCCATCCTCTGGCATACTTGTGCCTACCTTCTGCAGCAGCAGCCACAGGTGTGTCTACAGCAGAGGGTGGAGAGGAGCAGAAGTCCTCTCCATGTCCATACCTGGACACTGAGTCTGCCTGGTGCTGGGCTGGAACTATACTCTTTCCTTGCAGAGCTGAGCACAGTACCCACACCTCCACTGGAAGTGGCACAGACACTCTGTACCCACATATGGGTAGCTCTCAGGCATGGGAAAATGCACTCTCTGTTCTCCTTTGTTATAAGGGGTGCTCCCTCAGTGACTTCCACTCTCCCTTGCCTTAAGAGCAACACTCCCCGAGGTTTAGACTACTGGAAACCTTGCAGCCTTGCAGCTCCCCTGGGCCAGGTGGGTCCTTTGTGGCTGGCACAATTCAAGCAGGTGCCAGGGGACAGTTTTGGAGTGATTTGGAGACATAAGGCTGAGCTTCCCTGAGCTGGATACAGGCTCACAATAGATAGTCCCAAATATGGTACCTGCTACTGCAGCTTGAGTCCAGTGGGAGGGTGAATGACTGTACAAACTGTCAATCTAGTGTAATGCCCTAAAAAGTTACCCAAATTATGACCCACAACAGTGTTTTAGTTCATGATGACAGAGACACGCTCAAATGGTTTGAATGTTGGCAGTCTGCTGCAGGGGTGAGGTGAGCTGAAACTACTTCCACCTATCTTTTTGATGAAATACCAAATCCCTTGAGTTCCTCATCCATATCTTTCACGTCTTGCTTCCTTCTTTTTCTGTTACCCAGCTTCTTCCATGAGTTTTCTACTAGATTCCAGCACTCCCTCTCCCCTTGATATGCTATTTGAGTTATAACTATTCATATATAACTTTGGTTCTTCTTTCTGAGGAAATTACCATCCAATATTTCTAGTCAGTCATCTGTATGCACCAACTTCCATGAATCTCTGTGTATTCAACTATCTGGAAGCTCTCTCTGTCTCTTCTACTTGTCTTTGCTATAATATGTACTTTATCTAATATTCATATAGCTTATCCTGTTACCTTTGATCAATGCTTACATGATGTATTTTTCCATCCTTTTAGTTTCAACCTGTCTATATTATAGTTGTCTACGAGAAATATGTTTCTCGTAGACAGCATATAGTTAGGGTCATGTTTTATAATCCACTTTGCCAGTATTTTAGTTGTTGTATTGGTAAGTTAGGACTTAAGTCTGCCATTTTATTTTTTTCAGCTTATTCTCACTGGTTTTGTTTGCTTATTTGTTTCTTGTTTTTTTTGTTTTTTTTTTATCTGCTTTCCTGTGGATTACTTGAATTTTTAGAATTCCATTTTGATATATCTATAGTGTTTTTTGTTTTTATTTGTATAGCTTTATATTTTTCTTTTCTTTTTTTTTTTTAATTCAGATTAATATAAGGGTATGTAAGGTGTTGCTTAGAGCTGGATGCTTGTATTTTGACTTTTGACAAATTAATTACAATGTGTCCAGAAGATGCTTTGCTTGAATTAAGTTGTCCTGGAGTTCTATAACTATAAGTGGTGGCTGTAGACATTACATTAAATATAAATAACTTATCATAGTCTCCTGGTTGTCATGATTTCACTAGTGAAGTATAGAATATTACCTCTCTGTATGTTTTCCCAATATCCCCTATTTATAGCATACTCTCTATATATTTGTAACATTAGAGATTAGTATAACTTTTGCTTCGATTGTCAAACATAATTTAGAAAACTCAAGAGAAGAGAAGTCTGATATGTTTACTCATAGTTTTGCTTGCTATGTTCTTCCTTCCTTACTGATGTTTCAGAATTCTTTCTTATAGGATGGCAGAGACAAGATGGCTGACTGAAGCCAGCTTTCCACAGAGGCTCCCGTCCAGAAGGAGAGTTAAAGGACAGAAATTTAGCAAGTTACCAGGTGGATTTGAGCTGCACCAAGAGAGAAGGTTGAAGAATGCACATCAACCCCGCTGAGGGGAGCTGCGACCTCAAAGATATAAACAAAAGGTACAAAATCCGTCACCAAGCATACGGGAGTCCCCTCCCCCATGAGAACAGCTCGGAATGCCCCACAAACAAACAAGCAGAGTTCAAAGTTCCTCCCACTACACTCCATGGGAAAGACCCTCTAAAAACTGGATCTACCTCCGCTACTAGGGTGCCACGGCATTCTCCTGCCAGGCATAAGACTGTATAAAACTGTATATATTTTATACCTGCAAATCTGAGCTCCCAGCACTCCCCTCCACTGTCACTCTGAGGTCTTGAGGCCTGTCCCCCAGGAGTCCAGATTCTTGGGTGATTTATCAAGGGGTGTGGACAGTGCCTAAACTGCAACTGGTCAGTGCTGACTCTGGGGTACAGGAGTGAGGAGAGGACGGTTGGCTTAGAGGGAACCACACCGGAGCAGCAGTGCCCTGAGGCACAGAGCAGCAATAGGGCTCACTCCCAGATATTCTAAAGCCACACCCCTTATCTCCCTGGGCAACCAGAGGAGGCCAAGCATCTACTCAGGTGGCAACCACCACGGAACAGATCTGGGATGAAAATGCAGGCCCCATGAGTAAAGGGTTTGCCTGAGGTGGTACTGACCTGGGTAGAGTACAGGGACTAGAAATGCACTCGCAGACTTGTGAAGTTCCCAGGGCAGGGCTAACCCAGAGGACTGTTTTACTGAGCCTAAGACTCACCTGGCCCTCAGGCGATCATCAGCCTATAGACAAAGGAAGACAGGAGGCTAGAACTGACAGGTAACCGAATACAAAGCTGCAGGAACAAAGACAAAGCCTGAGGCACAGGCTCTGGGAATTCAAAACAGCTTCTCTTCTGCAGGGGAATTTAGCAGGGACAGAAACTAATTCCTGCAAAGTTGTTCTGTTCTGTCAGTAACATCAATTAGGGGCGGGGCTGGAACTGAGTGAACACCCCCAAGCCTCCATCAAGTGCCTGAGGTTGTCAGGCCTCACCTCCCCCTGCTAGAGAGAGGCAGAACACAGTAGCCTGGCTGAGAAAAAATAGATTTCCTTGTGATTTAGGCAGGTGCAAACCCCTGGAGTATCTGTTCACTACAGGCAACTGTGTCACCCAACTGCGGGGCTATCAGTGACTGGGTGTGACAGAGGTGCAAGGTTGGGAAGGAGGCAGCGACCTTCCCAGACTGATCTATTTGCTGGGTGGCTCCTCTTGACTCCACGCAGCACTGGAACAAGCCATATCAGAGTAGTCACCAGACCCATGTGATCCAGTGGCCAGAGCCCTTTTAAAATCTCCCACCTGAGAAAGGTGCTGACTGAGACAATTGATTTGGACCTTTTGAACAGAGTCAATTGTCCAAGGATTATTCAGGTGGTGCCCTGGGTATGTGGTTGTAGGAAGGTTGATTTTCCTTTTCCAATTGATCCCTGTGGGGGGCGGGGTGACATAACTGCTGGTATTTCTCCACAGCTAAGACTTCAATCCAGAGTAACTATTTCACTAGGGTCGAACAGGAACTAGCTGAAAACAAGACAGAACCACTTAGCCCCACCACACCAAAAAGGACCCCAGTTTCTCAGGCCATAGGACTGTACGGGTCCTTGACAAAGCTCCAGGGGAAAAAAATTGAACAGTGTAAAACAATCATGGGGCGGAATCAGTGAAAAAACTCTGGTAACATGAATAACCAGAATAGATCAACCCCCCCGCCCCCAAGGAAAGATATGGCAGATGTAAGCGAAGATCCCATTCATAAACAGCTGGCCAAGATGTCAGAAATTGAATTCAGAATTTGAATAGAAAACAAGATTTATAAAATGGAGAAAAAATTGGAATTAGAGATTCAAGCAGCAATTCAAAAGTTGAAATTTGAAATTCGAGGAGAAATTCAAAAGTTGTATCAAAAATTCAATGACTTTAAAGACAAAACCACCAAAGATTTTGACACATTGAAGCAAGAATTTGCAGCCCTCAAAGATCTGAAAAATACAGTAGAATGCTTCAGTAACAGAGTGGAGCAAGCAAAAGAAAGGATTTCTGACATTGAAGACAAAGCTTTTGAATGCTCCCAAACTCTCAAAGAGGAAGAGAAATGGAGAGCAAAAACGGATCATTCTCTCAGAGAGCTCTGAGATAATTTGAAGAAGGCTAATATCCGCCTCATTGGAATCCCTGAAACCAATGAAGTGGCCTCGCTGGGCACAGAAGCCCTTCTCCATGAAATTATGAAAGAGAATTTTTCAGACATGCCTAGAGATTCAGAAATTCAGATAGCAGAAGCCCAGCATGACTCAATCCCAATAAGACATCCCCCAGACATACCATAATTAACTTTACTAAAGTTGATATGAAAGAGAAAATTCTGAAAGCAGCCAGACACAAGAAATCCATTACCTACAAAGGGAAGAATATACGAATGACTGCAGATCTCTCTGCTGAAACTTTTCAAGCCAGAAGAGGGTGGTCATTGACGTTTAATCTCCTAAAGCAAAATACCTTTCAACCCCGGATCCTGTATCCAGCTAAACTGAGTTTCATTTATGATGGAGAAATTAAATACTTTAATAACATTCATATATTGAAGAAATTTGCCATAACCAAACCAGATCTTCAGGATATTCTCAGACCTATCCTCCATAATGACCAGCCCAATCCTGTACCAAAAAAGTAAACTCACTTAGAAACTTTTGATCAAACTCCAACTTCCACAGTGGTGAAAGGATTAAAAATGTCCACTGGATTTTTAAAAAATTCAATACCCGATATTTTACCAGACTTATCAATATTCTCCCTTAATGTGAATGGCTTAAACTGTCCTCTAAAGAGGCACAGGTTAGCTGACTAGATACAAAAACTCAGGCCAGATATTTGCTGCATGTAAGAGTCACATCTTACCTTAAAAGACAAATATAGGCTCATGGTGAAAGGATGGCCATCCATATTTCAGGCAAATGATAATCAAAAAAAAAGCAGGTGTTGCAATTTTATTTGCAGATACAATAGACTTTAAACCAACAAAAGTGAGGAAGGTTAAGAATGTTCACTTCACATTTGTTAAGGGTAATACTCAATATGATGAGATTTCAATTATTAATATCTACGCACTCAACCAGAATGCACCTCAATTTATAAGAGAAACTCTAACAGACATGAGCAACTCGATTTCCTCCAGCTCCATAATTGTTGGAGATTTCAACACTCCTTTGGCAGTGTTGAATAGACCCTTCAATAAGAAGCTGAGCAAATAAATTTTAGATTTAAACTTAACCAATCATCATATGAATTTAGCAGACATCTACAGAACATTTCATCCCAACAAAAATGAATACACATACTTCTCATCAACCCACGGAACATACTCCAAAATCAATCACATCTTAGGTCACAAGCCTAACCTCAGTAAATATAAAGGAATAGAAATTATTTCTTGCATCTTCTCAGACCACCATGGAATAAAACTTGACCTCAGTAACAACAGGAATCTGCAAACTCATACAAAAACATGGAAGTTAAATAACCTTATGCTGAATGATAGCTGGGTCAGAGATGATATTAAGAAGGAAATTGCCAAATTTTTGGAACAAAATGACAATGAAGACATGAATTATTAGAACCTGTGGGATACCGCAAAGGCAGTCCTAAGAGGGAAATTTATAGCACTGCAAGCCTTCCTCAAGTGAACGGAAAGAGAGGAAGTTAACAACTTAATGGCACATCTCAAACAACTGGAAAAGGAAGAACATTCCAACCCCAAACCCAGTAGAAGAAAAGAAATAACCAAAATTAGAGCAGAATTAAATGAAATTTAAAACAAAAGAATTATACAACAGATCAATAAATCAAAAAGTTGGTTTTTTGAAAAGGTCAATAAAATAGTTCTTTGTCTAAGCTAACCAGAAAAAGAAGAGTATAATCTCTAATTTCGTCAATCAGAAACGACAAAGACGAAATAACAACAGACTCCTCAGAAATTAAAAAAATCCTTAATGAGCTCAACTCCAGGAATTTGTGGCGGAGAGGGCAAATAACCGTGGCTCTCCCGGCGCCCTGATGTTTGCACCATGTCGAGGAGTAAGCAGGCCAAACCCCAGCACATCAACTTGGAGGAGGACCAGGGTGAGCCACAGCCGCAGCAGCCGACCCTGGAGTTTGCAGATGGGGCCCCAGCGGGGCTGGCGGCAGGGGAGCTGGGTACTCCAATGAACCACCCAGGGAATGATGAGGAGGCCAATGGGGAGGAAGTTACGGCAAAGCAGGCTCGCTGGGAGGAGACGCACGTCTTCGAGAAATGCTGTGTGGAATTCTTTAGCATCTTTGAGTTCTTGGAACATAAGAAAAATTGCACTAAAAATTCACCTGTCCTCATCATGAATGATAGCGAGGGGCCAGTGCCTTCTGAAGACTTCTCTGGAGCTGTGCTGAGTCACCAGCCACCCAGTCCAAGCAGTAAGGATGGTCACAGGGAGCAGCTCAGGGGACATGAAGGAGAAGCCAGTGCAGAATCATTGGTGTACTTAAAGGCAGAGACAGCTCTGCCACCCGTGCCCCAGGACATAAGCTATTTACCCAAAGGCAAAGTGGCCAACACTAACGTGACTCTGCAGGCGCTGCGGGGCACCAAGGTGGCTGTGAATCAGCGGAGTGCGGACGCGCTGCCAACCCCTGTGCCC
>CAUYPK010016619.1:0-66361 GCA_963574355.1 Loris lydekkerianus | reverse complement strand
AAAAAAAAAGTGGCTACTAGTAAATTTAAAATTGTGTATGTGGCTTGTACATATTACATTTCTATTTAACAGTGTTGCTTTATAGAATCATTTCCTTATACCCTTTTCAAAGAAGCCACTTTAAACATATGTTTTCCTCATTACAACGTATTCACATTTATAGTATAAAACATAGAAAATGCAGACAAGTACAACTAATTAATTAAAATCACCTGTAATCAGACAGCTCAAGGAAAAAGCACTGATGTACTATATATACGTATATCCTTCTGAGCTTTTATCGAGGGCATTTACAAATGTACATACATCTTTTTACAAAATTGGAATTATACTCAATATACTGGAACTTGCTTTTTCAGTATATTGTTTTTTGTTTTTTTTTTTTTGAGACAGAGCCTCAAGCTGTCACCCTGGGTAGAATGCCATAGCATTACAGCTCACAGCAACCTCTAAGTCCTGGGCTCAAGCGAGTCTCCTGTCTCTGCCTCCCAAGTAGCTGGGACTACAGGCACCCGCCACAATGCCTGGCTATTTTTTGGTTGCAGCTGTCATTGTTGTTTGGTGGGTCTAGGCTGGATTCGAACCCACCAGCCCAGGTGTATGTGGCTGGCACCTTAGCCACTTCAGCCACAGGCGCCCAGCCATTATATTGTTAATATATCCCAAATCATAGGCCAGACGCAGTGGCTTATGCCTATAACCCTAGCACTCTGGGAGGCCGAGGTGGGGGGATTACTTGAGCTCAGGAGTTCTAGCAACAGTGAGACCCCATCTCTACTAAAAAACAGAAAAACTAGCTGGGTGTTTTGGTGGGTGCCTATAGTCCCAGCTACTTGGGAGGCTGAAGTAAGAGCATTGTTTGAATCCAAGAGACTGAGGGTACTGTGAGGTATAATGCCACAGCATTCAACCCAGAGCACAGAAAGAGACGCTGTCTCAAAAAATATATGTGTGTGTATCCCAAATTATTATATCCTAAGCATTGTTTATTTTGTAATTTTTCATCTATGATTGTATCATAATTTAATCCTTGGCTGGTCAGAGTGCAATTGTGTTTACAACTAATTAATCACAATCTTCCACAGTTTTCTTTGCTCCTTCTCCATTCCCACAGCTTCACTTGATGAGCCTCATTTAAAAAAAAAAAAAAAGTGTCCATCAATCCACAAATGGATTAATATATTGTGGTATATGTACACCATGGAATATTATGCAGCCTTAAAGAAAGATGGAGACTTTACCTCTTTCATGTTTACGTGGATGGAGCTGGAACATATTCTTAGTAAAGTATCTCAAGAATGGAAGAAAAAAGTATCCAATGTACTCAGTCCTACTATGAAACTAATTTATGGCTTTCTTTTTTTTTTTAATTTTTATTTTCAGCTTGCTTGTTCATTCTTCCTTGTTTGAAGTACTCTTTCTTTTTTGTTCATTTTCTTCTTCGTCTGGCAATGCTCTGTCTCCTTGCCTCCCCAGTAGCTGGGATTACAGGCGCCCACCAAAACGTGTGGCTGTTTTTTTTGATGTCGTTAGTAGAGACGGGGTCTTACTTTGGCTCACTGCTGTTGATACTGGTCTCCAACCTCTGAGCTCAGGCAATCTACCCGCCTCGGCCTCCCACAGCGCTGGGACTACAGGCGTGAGCCACCATGCCTGGCCAATTTATGGCTTTCATATGAAAGCTATAACCCAGTTATAACCTAAGAATATAGAAAAGAGAGAGGGGAGGGGAGGGAGGAGGATGGACGGAGGGAGGGTGATTGGTGGGATCACACCTACGGTGCATCTTATAAGGGTACATGTAACTTACTGAATGTAGAATATAAATGTCTTAACACAATAACTAAGAAAATTCCAGGAAGGCTATGTTAACCAGTGTGATGAAAATATGTCAAATGGTCTATAAAACCAGTGTATGGGGCGGCACCTGTGGCTCAGTGAGTAGGGCGCCGACCCCATATACTGAGGGTGGTGGGCTCAAACCCGGCCCCGGCCAAACTGCAACAAAAAATAGCCGGGCGTTGTGGTGGGCACCTGTGGTTCCAGCTACTGGGGAGGCTGAGGCAAGAGAATCGTCTAAGCCCGGGACCTGGAGGTTGCTGTGAGCCGTGATGGCACAGCCCTCTATCAAAGGCAATAAAGTGAGACTCTGTCTCCACAAAAAAAAAAACAAAAAAAACAGTGTATGGTGCCCCATGATTATATTAACATACACAGCTATGACTTAATAATTAAAAAAAAAAAAAAAAGAAGAGGCCTAATGTAGTGGTTCACAGCTGTAATCCCAGCACTCTGGGAGACTGAGGCAGGTGGATTGCCTGAGCTCAAGAGCTGGAGACCAGCCTGAGCCAGAGCAAGACCCCATCTCTAAAAAATAGCTGGGTGTTGTGGCAGGTGCCTATAGTCCGGGGTACTCAGAACGCTGAGGCAAGAGAATTTTTTGAGCCTAAGAGTTTGAGGTTGCTATGAGCTGTGACTTCATGGCACTCTACCAAGGGCAACAAAGTGAGACTCTCTCTCAAAAAAAAAAAGAAAATAACCCTTAATTGTTTGATATGTAGATTGTGTTTCTAATTTTTCAGTATCAAAAGGCTGCAGTGACCATTGTTATAAGTATATTCTTGGACACAGTCATGATTATTTACCTAGAAGTATTGTTGCAAGGAGACCATACTGCCAGATGGCTCTCTGGATAAATTTATGAGCCCCTATAGTCAATTTCAGTAGTAAAGGCCCAGTCCTGGAAGTTTGTTTGTTTATTTATTCATTTGAGACAGTCTCACTTTGTCACCCTTAGTATGCTGAGCTCATAGCAACCTCAAATTCTTAGGCTCAAGTGATCTTCTTACTTCAGCCTCCCAAGTAGTTGGGACTACAGGCGCCCGCCACAACTAGGAATATGTTTTATGAAAAATTTAAACAGTACAGATAAAAGGGTATGTTCCATATACCCTCCCCTTAGCCCTATTCTCCTGCTCAAAGATAAATCACTATTCTAAGAGATAGGTATACTTGTAATCCTTCTCCTTCTCTACTTTTGGGACCTAGGAAAAAAATCCTTTTTTCTGTGTATGTACATATGTCTGTATATAAAAAATGATGTGTAGGCTCAGCTGCACATACACCGGAGCTGGCCAGTTCAAATCCAGCCTGACAAACAACTGTGACAACTACAACCAAAAAATAGCCAGGCATTGTGGCGGGCGCCTGTAGTCCCAGCTACCTGGGAGGTTGAGGCAAGAGAATTGCTTAAGCCCAAGAGTTAGAGGTCGCTGTGAGCTGTGACACCATGGCACTCTACCCAGGGTGACATAGAGTCTGTCTCAAAAAAAAAAAAAGATATGTAATTATATGGTCTTTAAAGAATTATACATTCTTTAGCTCTTTCCTTGTTAGTATATAAACTGTTGAATAATGTAGCATTCTATGGATGTATCATAGTTTAATAATTTTCTTATTAATGGGCATTATTAAGCTATCTCTCAGTGGTACTGCAGTCAGCCTCACATGTACCTCTTTGGATACAGGGCCAAGTTTTTCCGCTAAGTTAGCTATCTAGAAATGGAATTGTCTGGTTGAAAGGTCTTTGTATTTAAAGTATTACAATCAGTAAAGTGAAGTAATTTGTGGGACATCATAGAATTGCAAACTTTTCCATTCGTTAGATAGGGGCATGTATTTCTGGGTACAGTGGCTCATGCCTATAATCCCAGCACTTTGGGAGGCTGAAATAGGATTGCTTGAGACCAGGGGTTCAGGAACAGCCTGGGCAAGATCTCGTCTCTAAAATATCTTCTTTTTAATTAGCTGGGCATGGTGGCAGTCATCTGTAGTCCTAGCTACTCAGGAAGTCGAGGTGGGAGGATCCCTTGAGCCCAAGAACTCAAGGTTACATTGATCAATGATCATACCACTGCACTCCAGCCTGGGTGATGTACCAAGACCCTGTATCCAGTACTAGCTCAGCTAGACTCAGTTAGGCAGGACAGAGTACAAGAGTTAAAAAGCAAGGGTTCTGGGGCCAGAGAATTTGTGTTTAAATTCCTTCTCTACTTTTGACTGGATAGGTACGCTTTTTAACCTCTCCAAGTCCTATTTTCCTCATCTATAAAATGGAAATAGAAATAGTATTCATAAATGCTTGGGAGAGTTAATTGGGACAATGTATATGAGTTGCCCAGCATAGTTTCTAACCCTCAGAAAGCATTCATTAAGGCCGGGCGAGGTGGCTCATGTCTGTACTCTGGGAGGCTGAGGCAGGCAGATTGCCTAAGCTTAGAAGTTTGAGACCAGCTTGAACTGGAGTGAGTCCTCATCTCTAAATAATTGACGGGTATTGTGGCAGGTTCCTGTAAGTCCCAGCTACTCAGGAGGCTGAGGCAAGATAATCACTTGAGCCCAAGAGTTTGAGGTTGCTGTGAACTGTGACACCCCGGCACTCTGTAAGGGGTGACAAAGTGAGACTCTTTCTCAAAGAAACAAAAAAAAAAAGCATTCACTAAATGTTGGCCGTGACTATGACAGGATCATCAGTGCAGTTAGCTCTTCCACAAATGTTTATTCACTACTTCTACTTAAACACTGTGCTCTGTGTTTGGGTTAGAAAGATGAATAGTCTGTGTCCTTTAGGAAGTGTAAGTTGGAGAGTTTAGCACTTAAACAACCAGCTGTAATTAGTATTGATGGAAGTATTAAGTGCACTGGGAACAAGTCTAGGCATCATACAGGAAGACATCTTATATAAAAGGGGCCTTGAAGTTTGGAGAGGGAGTAAGGGAGAGTATTGCCACAAGGAAAGCAGTAGAAGCAAAGAAAATCTCCTAAGTTAGACTGAGGATGTTATGTTTGTGGTCTGGATCTCCGTAGACTAGTGCAGAGAGCTTTAAGAGCAAGGACAGATAGGAGATTGGATTGAGTGGAATATGAAATTATGACTGTACAATTAGTATAATCAAGGCAGCGCCTGTGGCTCAGAGGAGTAGAGTGCTGGCCCCATACGCCGGAGGTGGTGGGTTCAAGCCCAGCCCCAGTCAAAAGCTGCAAAAAAAAAAAAATTAGTACAATCATTGCGTTTGGATATCAGCAACCCTTAGCCTATGGAAGAAGTCAAGCAAACAAGAACTGTAATTTAGGATTTAGGTGGAAGTCTAGAGAAGATATAGGAGATATGTTGAATTCTGGTGTTTCTTAAAACACTGTTTGGAGGTGTCCTTGAGAATTCTTTGAATTTTCTGAATGTTGATTTCTGGCATTGTTTTTTTTTTTTTCTTTTGGAGACAGAGCCTCAAGCTGTCACCCTGGGTAGAGTGCTGTGGCATCATAGCTCACAGCAACCTCCAACTCCTGGGCTCAAGCAATTCTTCTGCCTCTGCCTCCCAAGTAGCTGGGACTACAGGCACCCACCACAACGCCCAGCTATTTTTTGGTTGAAGCCGTCATTGTTGTTTGGCGGGCCTGGGCTGGATTCGAACCCGCCAGCCTAGGTGTATGTGGCTGGTGCCTTAGCCACTTGAGCCACAGGCGCCGAGCTATTCTGGCATTGGTATTTATAATCAAACAAGGTCCCTCTGACTGGAAGGGATACTTGGAACACCTCTCATTGCAGTATCATTGGGGCCGGGGGGTGAGAAGAGACAGAAGAAGATGACTTATGCAATTAAAAGAGGATCAGATGGATAATAAAAAAAGATTAATAAAAATAAATTTTTTAAAAAAGATGACCAAATGGTGCAAATAATTTTGCCCTGCCAAAATTGTACACAGACTAAAAATATTTCATGAATACAGGTATGATTAAAGTCTTCTGATTGTCTAAAGCAATGTTACTGAGAATGTGCATCTCTGAAGGCAGTAGATCCCCAGAGACCAGGACAAGATGTTTTACCTAAAAGATAAATTGTATATTGGGTTGCAGGACTTATGAAACCCTTGCCTATTTCAGACGCTGACCGGAAAGGAGATTGAGATTGACATTGAGCCCACAGACAAGGTGATGTATACCCAACACTTCTTATTGCTCTTCTCCTTGCTGTATACATTTGAGTATGCTTATGAACTTGGTCCTTTTGCTTTCCTGGTATCTACATACCCCCGTTCTTTCCATTTCCATGGTCCTAACCCCTAAAGCAATCTGACTTCTTGTCCCTCTAAAGGTGGAGCGAATCAAGGAGCGTGTAGAGGAAAAAGAAGGAATTCCCCCACAACAGCAGCGGCTCATCTATAGTGGCAAACAGATGTGAGTTTGGAGTGAGAATGAGAGCATGGCAACCTTATGTGAAGATGAAAGGGGGCAAGTTCTGGAGGTGGATTAGATCTGCCTCTTCCTTGTGGTGCCTTGGACTCTTTGGTAATGTGGTGAAGCTTCTAGGCCCCTCCTCAGAGTGAGTTTTTTTCAGGTATAAAATTAAATACATAGAACTACACAGGAAACTAATTATCAAATTAGTTATCAGATTATCAAATTGAAATATCATTATCAAAATAGTGAAACAAATTTGTGATATAGTAATATATGCTTCCTTAATAATAAATGAGATCTAACAGTGGATGTAATAACTACCATAATTTTGAAACATTTTCAAGTTACCTATAAACACTTTTAACATGAATATGATCTAATTTCCATTGTTAATAAGTTACTCATATTACTAATACTACTGTAGTTTTTTTGCTTCTGTTTAAAATGTAAAGAGATACTGAATTTCAGTTAGGAGTTAGTAAAACTAAAGATGGAGGGTGGCACCTGTGGCTCAGGGGGTAGGGCATTGGCCCCAAATACTGAGGGTAACAGGTTCAAACTCAGCCCCGGCCAACTAAAACAGCAGTGGCAACTGCAACAAAAATAGCCGGGTGTTGTGGCAGGCTCCTGTAGTCCCAGCAACTCGGGAGGCTGAGGCAAGAGAATCGCCCTAGCCCAAGAGCTGGAGGTTGCTGTGAGCTGTGATACCACAGCACTGTACCGAGGGCGGCAAAGTGAAACTCTGTCTCAAAAAAAGAAAAAAAAAACAACTAAAGATGGAATTTTTTTCTGAAGTTCATAGGCCCCCAAGAGATCCATGAAATTCAGGTTAAGAACCCCTGTTCTAGATGGCATTTTAAAACCTTTTTCTTTTTGCTTTCTTTTCTTGCAGGAATGATGAAAAGACAGCAGCTGATTACAAGATCTTAGGTGGTTCAGTCCTCCACCTGGTGTTGGCTCTGAGAGGAGGCGATGGTCTTAGGCAGTGATAGGCCCTCACTCCATTTTACCTCCTTACCCTGTCTCTCATAATGAGGCATCATATATCCTCTCACTCTCTGGGATGCCAGAGCCACCACCCCCTCCCCTGGATGCCCAGTGTTGTGTGTCTACTGGTGGGAGACTATGAGGACCCCAGGATGCAGTGTTCCTGGCCCAGAGGGCCCTTGCTGGATGTTGGGTTTTAGTTTGCAGTCCTGTGTGTTTTCCCTCTCTTATGGCTATGTTCCTAGTTGTCAATAAAATATTTCCTGGCCTCCTGGAATCTTTATTTTATTGCACAAATGTGATATCTAAAAGGGTCCATTGTTCACTCCGTTATACCAGAGTATACTGAAGGAGTAGGACATTGGAAGTGATGTTGCTCATCTAAGGATTATCTGACTCTAGAAAAGCCTCATTCCAGTTAGGTGATGGAGCCAGTTCATACCAATTACTGGCATCTCTTCCCAACTCCATGTTAAGTGACTTCATGTTAGTAACTTGGAATTGGCCATGATAGGAGTATTTACAGAAATTGTTAAACACTGTAAATCAGTTCCTCCCTGCATATTACACATCTACCAGCATACTACTGATGTGGGTGGTTAGAAACCGGGAGAGTGAATTGCCTCCCATGGTGGCTTTATTGGACATTTGGGCCGGGTTGGAGAAAGGCCTCAGAGGCTTAGCAGACACGACATTCTTCATGTTGGCATATTGCTGAGGGCTCTGGTTTCTACACTATCAAGAGGCTGGTATAGAGAAAGGCAGGAGTGACAACCTGCTGTGAATGACTGAAGTCTGACTTGATACGAGGTGCTAGAAGAAAAGGCCTTTCTTCCATGGCTTCTCTAGTGTATTAGAATATGGCACGGTTGGGTGGCTTGGAGAAGCAAGGGAGGATGCCTTGGAGAGGCTTGACCCTTGTTCTACGTGCGTCGCTTTGGTTCTTTGCTGCAGTCCTCTCCCCCGCCCAGCATCAGACGGCGCTATTGCGTGACCGCCAGGACTATTGCTGAAACCTGGTATGGTGACGCTCTAGTCGACCTTTCTCTATGGCACTCCTTAACCGCTGGAGTTGCTGGGCTAGCTAAGGCTCCGGAGAAAACTCCACTTCGGGGCACATATCCTGCCAGTGCTGGTCATGGTGCCACTCCCAAGACTAGCAGTCTTTGATCTGGGTAAGGAACGGGGCAGAGCTTCGTAGGGCGCTCTCCCTTTCCACACTCCAGCTGCAGCTGTCTAGTCCCTCGTGCCTCCTGAGGCTGAACCTTCCCGTTTTCGCCTTTCGCAGATTACACACTCTGGCCTTTCTGGGTCGACACGCACGTAGATCCTCCGTTCCACAAGAGCAGGTGAGGCAGAAACAGGGAAGACTGGGGCCAGGTAAGACAGGGGTAGGGAGGCGCTGCCTGGTCGGACCTGAGGGCACCCTCGCTTCTCCAGTGATGGAACCGTGCGAGATAGGCGGAACCAGGACATCCGACTGTACCCAGAGGTTCCCGAGGTTCTGGAACGATTGCAGCGCCTCGGGGTGCCCGGTGCGGCCGCTTCACGGTAAGCAGAACTACTAACAAAAGCTGTCAGTGTAATGCTGAAGTATGCATGCGTGATGAGACTTCTCGTGAATCCTGCAGGCTCCAAAATGTTAGGTGCAAACATGCAAGCGTTTGTACATTTTTTCATTGTACTGTTTTCTGTATCTTTTTTTTGAGATAGAGTCTCACTCTGCCGCCAGGCTAAAGTGCCATGGCCTCAGCTCACAGCAACCTCAAACTCCTGGGTTCAAGCGACCTTCCTGCCTCAGCCTCCCAAGTAGCTGAGACATCAGGTGCCCACCACAACCCCCAGCTAATGTTTCTATTTTTATTTATTTGAGAGAGCCTCAAGCTGTAGCCCTAGGTAGAGTGCTTGGCATCACAGCTCACAGCAACCTCCAACTCCTGGGCTCAAGCGATTCTCCTGCCTTCGCCTCCCAAGTAGCTGGGACTACAGCGTCCACTACAACGCCGGCTATTTTTTGGTTATAGCCGTCATTGTTTGGCAGGCGGGCTGGATTTGAACCTGCCAGCTCAGCCGCTTGAGCCATAGGCTCTGAGTCTAATGTTTCTATTTTTAATACCAGAGTCTTGCTCTTGGTCAGGCTGGTCTCCAACTCTTGAACTCAAGAGAGCTTCTGGCCTTGGCCTCCCAGAGTGCTAGGATTGCAGGCCTGAGCAGTGTCCAGCCTCTCCTGTACCTTTTAATTATTAAACATTGGCTCAACACCAGCTGTGTCAGGCAGTCTATGGAATTGAATAAAGACCAAGATGCCTATCCATCCTGAAAAACAGCAAATTGATTTCTCCCTGATTATATACTTCGCTTGTGGTCTGGTCCTTCACTCTCCTAATCCCATCTACTACACCTTTTTTGCAGGACAGGTGAGATAGAAGGAGCCAACCAGCTACTGGAGCTCTTTGACCTTGTCAAATACTTTGCTCATCGGGAAATCTATCCAGGCAGTAAGGTCACACACTTTGAGAGGTATGTGGAGATAAGGTAGGAGCAGGGAGAGAGAGCACCAGAGAGGCTTGAGGAACCACAATGCCAGCTTGGCTACCCCTGCCCTGTTTTGCACAGGTTGCAGCAGAAGACTGGAGTTCCTTTCTCCCAGATGATCTTCTTTGATGATGAGAGGCGAAATATTGTGGATGTCAGCAAACTGGGTACTGAAGGGTTTGGGATAGCCATTTGGGGCATGAGGAGAAAGGGTTCTTTCCTAGGAGGGTTAGGTAGACATATACAGGGAGGATAACCTGCATGATAGGTTGGCACCAACAAAAGGTGAGAGTAATAAAGAAGAACCCTGAGTGTCTGATGAAATGTGACTTTTTTTTCTCCTAGGTGTTACCTGCATTCATGTCCAGAATGGAATGAATCTTCAAACCCTAACTCAAGGGTTAGAGACATTTGCAAAGGCTCATACTAGCCACTGAGGTCCAGCCTGGTGAATGAACCTCACTTAAGGCCTAACACCGAAAAGAAATCAAGACAGCATTTGCAGGTGCATTTGTAGTTTATTAAATTGTATTTGTGTGTGACAGAAGAGATCTTACCCACTTTGTGGATAGTTTCTATTTTTCTAGACTGTGAACTGGATCGGTTGTCCTGAAATGCGAAGACCCCATAAGACATGATGTTGCATGAGGTTCTACCGTGTAAACTTGTGGCAACCCCAAGACTGTGATCCCTTTGGGCTGGAACCCGACCCACCCTACTTTCCCAAGCTCTGTAATAAAGGGTATAAAGAACTGCCCCACTGGTCCCATATTTCGGGGTGTCATTATGCTGCTTTTTTTCCCTCCGCAGTACAAATACATAACTCTTGTGGCGTGGGGGGGCACCTTTTCACGTAGTAGAAAATGTAGCGGCCGCTTTAAGAGAAGCGGGTTGATCTGGGGCTGGTGGCTCGGGTCGCGTATTAGCGGTGGTCTTGTTTGCGCCTGTTGATGATGTCGCGGCGGCGCCCTAAGGAGGGATTGGCTAAGGGTGGTGACTGCTTGATGAGACATCAGCCTCCCAGGAACAAGGCGGAAGTGTGGAGGACTCCGAGGGGCGGAGGCGGGAGAGGCAAGGCTGCGATGAGTGGTCTCGGCAGACTCTTCGGGAAGGGTGAGCCCGGGCGGGACTGGTCCGCCAGGAGGTGCTAGCCGAGCGGGGTGGGAGAGGAGACCGCGGCGACATTCAGCCTGAGCGCGGCGCCAGGACGGGGAAGAGACCCAGGAGACAGGCTAACCCGAGAACAGATGAGATGGCGGAGCAAGGCTCATCTCTGGTCCAGCGGCCTACCTTGTCAGGGCGCCTTACTCCTGTCTGCCGCCTTTCCTTGCTCCCAGAGGGAAGAGCTCGAGGTCTGGGAGGGGACATGAGTGAATGGCTTGGCGATCGTGCTGGCTCCCACTGTTGAGGCGTGGGGACGAGTTTCCTGCTCTCTTCAGTCCTTTCCAAAACTTTGTTCTACTTTGTACTGGGCAAGAGGGATCTAAGGTGAAGAAGAAAGACTGCTTTCTTAAAACTCATGTTTGGTGGGGAAAGACAAGCAAAACCAGGCCCTTACAGTATGGTGTAGCAACTCAATGATGGATTTGCTCTTGAAAAGTCAGAGAAACACAGAAGTAGGGATTGGGAGTGATGACCAAGAAGGCTAGTTGTTTGCCAGGTGGAGAACTGAGGTAATCCGGAATCAGTAACAGCCTATGAGAAACACAGAGGCAGGAAAGAGTATGTGTATTTTGGGCAAAGAGAAGTTCTGACTGCCCAGCGAGATGTCTGTGTGTGTGTGGAGGAGGGAAGTATGGATGAAAAGGTAAACAAGAGCCAGATGATGAAGGGCCTTGTTCATTTCCCTGAAAAGTTTTGCATTTTATCCTGTGGGCAATAGAGAATATGGAAGGATTTTAAGCAGGCAAAGGTCATTAGATTTTTATTTGGAAAAATGACAATATAGAAGATGCAGAGAGAAATTGAGATATGATTTTTTTTTCTCTAGTCCCTGTACTTCTTTCAGTTTGATCCTGTGGAGTCAAACCCTTGAACATTTCCTAAGACAGCAAATAGAACAGTGATTATCAAAAGTGACTGGAAGTGGCTGGGGGTGATGAGTCACATGTGTAATCCCAGTATTCTGGGAGGCCGAGGTGGGAGGATTTTTGAGAGCAGTCTGAGCAAGAGTGAGACTCTGTCTCTCCTAAAAATAGAAAAACTAGCTGGGCATTGTGCAGGGCATCTATAATCCCAGCTACTCAGGAGGCTGAGGCAGGAGGATTTCTTGAATGCTTAAACCCAGGAGTCTGAAGTTGCTGTGAGTTAGGCTGACATCATGGCACTCTAGCCTGGGCGGCAGAGTGAGACTCTGTCTAAAAAAAAAAAAAGAAAAGAAAAGAAAAGAAAAAGAAAAAAAAATTGACTGGAAATTACTTGAAAGACAGTTGGAATAGTGAAAAGAATATTGGCTTGGGATGTCATACTGCCACATTTCAATTCCCACACATTCTCTTACTAGTGATTTTTAACATCTTTGTGCCTGTTTTCAAGTTGTAAAGTGAAGGTAGTACATTAATTATAGAGAATTAATCAGGAATTAGCAATAACACAGTGAAGTGCCTAGTACACACTATGCACTCAGTGATTAGCGGCTAATATTTTTCCTTCACACAATATGGGCCTGCTCCATTGAACTCTTCAGGGAAGAAGGAGAAGGGGCCAACCCCTGAAGAAGCAATACAGAAACTAAAGGAGACGGAGAAGATACTGATCAAGAAACAGGAGTTTCTGGAGCAGAAGATTCAGCAGGAGCTACAAATGGCCAAGAAGCATGGGACCAAGAATAAGAGAGGTTAATGAGGGAAAGGAGCTGATGGGAGGGCCAAGGTGGGAAGCAGGTGCTTCTGACTCTGATATTCAGAGTGTGGGCTGGGTCAGCTGCCCTACAGGCTTTGCGGAGAAAGAAAAGATTGGAACAGCAGCTGGCACAAACTGATGGGACGTTATCCACCCTGGAGTTTCAACGTGAGGCCATTGAGAATGCCACCACAAATGCAGAAGTCCTTCGTACCATGGAGCTTGCTGCTCGAGGCATGAAGAAGGCCTACCAGGACATGTGGGTATGGGGGTAGGGACCCAGGCATTGGGAAGGGTGGCCTGGTATTATATGTTGAATTTTAGAGGCTCTCAGAATGTGAATTTATAGTATAGATACTTATAGTGGGGAGATCTCTATCAGCCTCCTTGCTTCCTATAATTTTCTTTTGCTGCCTGGAGCATTCAAGGTAGCAAAGATGATTTCTCTAATTCAATTCTTTTCTTTTTTTTTTTTTTTTTTTTTTTGAGACAGAGTCTCAAGCTGTCATCCTGGCTAGAGAACTATGGTGTCATAGCTCACAGCAATCACAAACTCTTGGGCTCAAGCAATCCTCTTGCCTCAGTTTTTCTATTTTTAGTAGAGACAGGGTCTCACTCTTGCTCAGGCTGGTCTTGAACTTATGAGCTCAAGCAATCCACCCACCTCTGTCTCCCAGAGTGCTAGGATCATAGGTGTGAGCCACCGTGCCTGGCGATTTTTTTTAGAGACAGAATCTCTAAACAGAGAGTCTCTGACAGAGTCTCACTTTGTCACCCTCATTAGAGTGCTGTTGCGTCACAGCTCACAGCAACCTCCAGCTCTTGGGCTTAGGCAATTCTCTTGCCTCAGCCTCCCAAGTAGCTGGGATTATAGGTGCCTGCCACAACGCCCAGTTTGGCCACGGCCTGGTTTGAACCCACCACCCTCAGTATATGGGGCTAATGCCCTACTCACTGAGCCACAGGCGCTGCCTGATTTCTCTAATTCTTAAAGACCTCTAGGGAAGGGAAGACAACCTATCCTCTCCAGTGTGGCTTCTTGCTACTTCTTAGCCCAGACTGGCCTCTTTATAATTTTCTAGGGATCTCTTCTGCCTGATGGCTATGGACTTATCAGTGTGAGGCCACAAGGCAGGATAAATTTCATTTGTATGAGATGAGAAAGTCAGGGGGGTTGTTGCCTCATTTCGTGCCTGTGTATTTTGTTCTTAGGGACATCGACAAGGTAGATGAACTGATGGCTGATATCACAGAACAACAGGAGGTGGCCCAGCAGATCTCAGATGCCATTTCTCGGCCTGTGGGCTTTGGAGATGATGTGGATGAGGTGATTGGGGATGCGGGTCCAGGGAATATTGGAGGAAGCATCGGACTGTGCAGAAGAAACACCCAAAAGAGGATCTTGGGGCACATTTAGGGAGAACTCCCAAAGCAGTATGTTTTTGTATGTGAAGTTTGCTTTCTTCATCTTGAACAGTCTTATCCCATATCCAGGATGAACTGTTGGAGGAGCTAGAGGAACTGGAGCAAGAGGAACTGGCCCGAGAGTTGTTAAATGTGGGCAACAAGGAGCAAGAACCCCCAGTCAGATTGCCAAGTGTACCCTCTACATGTCTGCCTGCAGGGCCAGGTACGTGGGTTTCTGTTGTCTCAAGGACTTGACAGGGTGGGAGATACGGGGAAAGGTTATTCCTCATTCATCCTGCCTCAGAGGAGCCAGGCAGAGAAGGCTGCTGCTGTAGTTATGCAGGTTGTTGAATGCATTAAGAGGATACCGTTAGCAGGGAATGGGACTGAAATCCAGCCTGTGCCCCACTCAGCAAGCTGTGTACCCTGGTTTAAGGCTGCAAATGCTGGAAACAAGAAGCAACTTTTTTCTAATTTGTACAAGGTATTGTGGGAATGAGCAGGAGCCCAGCAAGCAGAAGGACCACCTTAGGTTCTTGGTTGCAGAGAGAATTCAGCAGGCTCTGAGTGTCACAGCAGGGAATGATTGGGAGTTGCTGAGGCTTTAACATTGCTCCTTTCTTTCTCTGGGTATCCTTGTTCCCAAAGCTCCCAAAGCTGATGAAGACGAAGAAGCACTAAAGCAGTTGGCTGAGTGGGTATCCTGATGAGTCTGGGCTAGTAGTCTTAATGCTGCCTTTCTTGGCCTCTTTTCCTTAAGTGCCAAGTGCTAAGCTAAAGGAATCTTTGTGGGAAGGTCCTGCTGAAGGTGGTGGTGTGAGCCTGTTTGAGAAAGGGGTTTGTTGCTTTCCCAACCCTGGCTCCAACGCTGAAGAACCTTAACTGTAAAAGATGCCCCTGGGCTCCCTTCTCTTTGACAGCACTTTTACTGCCCTTGTTCTCAATAAAATTGGGCAGTGGAAACCTGGTGTCTGTAATGCTTTGTCTTCCCCTAAAACTCTTCTGGCCTATGGGGCCTTGTTTCAACAATGAATAATAATGTGAGTGATGAAAGGGGGCTGGAACTTAAGTGGGCATTTCCAATATCTTAACCTATGTTCCAGGCAGACACAGTTTCATCCTTCATGTCAGTTTGCCCAGTGCTGAAGTTGAAGATAAATTGCTATTATTATTTATCTTACAACCACATGGAGCCCGCATCTCTTTCTCCTAGTCATGCCTCTGCTTTATTCCTTGTAAAATACATTTTCAAGGACAGAGAGGGAGTATTCAGTGATGGAAGAACAGATAACTTTCCTTTATACTGTAGTTAATAGTTTTCACCACTAGAAGGCTGGTTTGTCATTTCTGTGTCTGGGAGCAAAAATGTGAGGAACTAGAGACTCCCTGGTATTGTATTGTTTCAGTAATGGTTAAGGTGACACTGGAGGCGGGAAAAGAAACAAACATACTTCATACACTATCTAAAAGAACAAACATTTCGGGTTAGGGGGCTCACGTCTATAATCCTAGCACTCTGGAAGGCCGAGGTGGGTGGATTGCCTGAGCTCAAGAGTTCAAGACCAGCCTGAGCAAGAGCAAGACCCATCTCTAAAAACAGCTGGGTCTTGTGGCGGGTGCCTATAGTCCCAGCCTTTCGGGAGGCTGAGGCAAGAGAATTGCTTGAGCCCAAGAGTTTGAGGTTGCTGTGAGCTAGAGATGCCATGGCACTCTACCAAGGGCAACAAAGTAAGACTCAGTCTCAATAAATAAACAAACAGGGCAGCACTTGTGGCTCAAAGGAGTAGGGCGCTGACCCTATATGCCAGAGGTGGCAGGTTCAAGCCCAGCCCTGGCCCAAAACTGCAAAAAATAAATAAATAAATAAACAAACAAATAAATAATAAAAGAACAATGTTCAGCCCAGCAAACAGAAGGACCACACCTTTAGGTTCTTTGCTGTTGAGAGAGTTTAGCAGGCTCTAAGTGTCACAGCAGGGGATGACTGGGAATTGCTAAGGCTTTAACATTTCTCCTTTTTTTCTCTGGGTATCCTTGTTCCCAAAGCTCCCAAAGCTGCTATTATTATTTGTAATAAGAAATAATAGCTTTGGACTATAGATAAGCAGAGCTACAGTCAAACTGAAACAACCAGAGATTTTGCTCCACTACTTGAACATTTAGACAGCACAAATGAGCATGTACTTAGTTGGAGTAATAAAGCTTTCCAAAATCAGGCATTAATCTGAACACCCCCCCTCCCATGAGCTATATTATTATACCATAGACTTATACAGGCATCATGATTACCTACAGGCTCTTAGCAGAAATCTACCTCTTAACTTCAGTAATGTTCCCTATCTATTTAAGGTTCCCTTGAGAAAAGAATGTCTTTGATGCTAGCTGATAAAACTAAATCAGAATTAGATTTATTTTTTGCTATAAAAGATTTTTAGCTCCAGACCCTCCTACTTTGCTCCTCTCTCAGCCCTCTCCCTCAGCCATTTTCAGGTTGTGATTTCCAAGGATTGGTGACGAGTGTTGCTGGGGTGTTGGCACATGGTCTCAAGCAGCCTGATCTCATGGGTGGGTGGCTCAGGCTGAAACTTGAGCACCCAGGGATCCTTGATGATGTCCAGGATGGTGGCACGCTTGGTGGCTTGGCGTAGCATCTGGAGGATCAGGTTCTAGGGCACAGGAGAGAGAGGTCTTGGCTGAGCTTGCCCCCCATTGTGCCACGCAGGCAATGAGCAGCTGGACCTAAGAAAGAAGCAGGATAGCCCATCACGCTACTCTGGTGAAAGGGGGTGTGATTCTGATTTTATCCTGGAGAGCCAGGCATTTAACTCCCTGGAGAGGAAGGTAAGAGTTCCTTGGGGGGGAATCTCTTGCATAATTCCCTTTCGGCCTAAAGGAACAGAAGCTAGAACTTGCCTCTCAAGTATATCTAAGGTTTGGAGCCCAGTGGCTGACCCTTTTAGCCTTCCCCACTATTATAGGGCAAGGCTAGAGTGAGATGTCTCCTGTGTGGGAAGTGCCTTCCCCCAGGGTTGGGAGTCCTCAACTAGGTATATACCCCTCATACTAGGTAATCCCTGAGGCCTCAGCCCTTCTGGGGGAGCCAGCACCTTGCACTCCTGAGAGATGGTGTAGTTAGATGGGAAAGTGACCTCCTTTTGAGTCTCTTTCAGTAGCTTCTTGAGATTGGTGTCATCAAAGGGCAGACGAGCAATCACTAGAGTGTAGAGGATGACGCCCATGCTCCAGGTGTCGGAGAGGAAAGGGTTGTAGGGCAGGCCTAGCAAGATCTCCGGGCAGGCATAAGCAAAGCTGCCACAGTAGGTCTGGCTGAGGTGGGAAAAGCAGTTCAGTTGGCGGTAAGAAGGGCTACTACGCACTGGCTGGTTAGGAGTCACCATCTTGGAGAAGCCAAAGTCTGATATCTTCACATTCTCTCGCTTGTCCAGCAACAGGTTCTCCAACTTTAAGTCCCTACCAGCAGCAGAAAGGCTGGGGGTCAGGCTGGGGAGAGGGCTTAGTATTAGACCCGGAGCTGAAAGGCCAGGGTCAGAGGCTAGAGATGAGGACAGGGAAAGTGGGAGGGAGTTACTTATGAGGGCACGGTGGAAGGGATAGCCATGGAGTTTTGAGCAGATCCTAAAGGGAAGAGAGAGAGGTTGGTATCTGAGGACTACTGGGAGCTCACCATTGTATTTCATAAAGTATTCTGCACACAGTGAGTACTTTATAAGTGTCCTTGACCAGATGACTAAAATAGAGTGGATAAATCACCAATATTGAAGAAAGAGTTCAAGGGAGAGGAAAAGGGCAGAAAATGAGATACATGCATAAAACTCCCCCAAGAGCTTAAAGGCCCCAGTCTAGGTGGCAGTGCCCTCACCGGTGCACGATGCCCTTGCTGTGCAGGTAGGCGATGCCCAGGGACATCTGGGAGAACCACTTGCCAGCAAGGGGCTCAGAGCAGGCCCCATAGCGCTGGATCCATTCAAGGACATCACCACCTTGAGCCAGCTCCAGAATGATGTATACTCGGGATGTGGTCTCGATGGCCTGATAGAAGTTGATGAGGTACTTGTGCCGCAAGACTTTCATTACCTGACCCCAGAAGAGGGACCCATCAAATCTGGGAAGGGAGAACCCTGGCTGCACTCCCAGCCCTCTGCTACTTATTTCTACTTACTTTGCACTGGGATAAAACCCTGAAACCCAGACGGCTGGTGGCCTGTGGGCAAATTGTTTTGCACTTTCACTTTTTGGGCAGCTAGGGTAAGTCGGTGGATGAGAACGAGATTGGATTTACTTCAAGGGGTTTTTCTAGCTGTTTAGTGGAGACATTCAATTCTGATTTAGGGGATTCTGGCCCCAACCCCTCCTGGCCTTACCCCTTCTGAGAAACTTCAAGTATCTTAGTACCAAGATCCAGTTCCCTCTTCCAGCCCCCTTTCCAACCTGTATCTCACGGGGCAGGAACTTGTTAAGATAGTCCTCAGAGGCCTTCTTCTTTGAGATGATCTTGACAGCCACCATAACCTTCTGCTTTGTGTAGTAAGCCTCATACACCGTACCATAGGAGCCATTGCCAATGACCTTGCCCACCTCGTAACCATACTCCTCCATGACAGAACGGTAAGCTGTACTCGTTGGTGGTGCCTCTAAGGCATCTCCCTTCCCCATGGTGTTGGGCTTGCTGAGAACAGGGGGCTTTGCTACTTGCAAGCCTCCTGTCTACTCACAGACCAACACTTTGAGCCACTGAAGGCTAGCGTACCAAAGTGAGTTAGTTTCCAAATGCTTGCCTATGTGGTCACACAAGTCTGGGATGCTGGGTTCAGCCCTCCACTAGGAACTTGGAGGGGAAAAGAAAGGAGAAGCAGTTCTTTTGTGTCTCCACTGGCTGTTGTTACTTCTTTCTCTTGGTTACAGAATTCCCCAGAGTACCATGTTCCACACACATCACAATTTACCTTCTAACCATCATTGGCCACAAAGCTTGAGTGAAGTGCAATTTGGAATATACTGATTCCTGAAGGGAGCTTCCACAGTCTGGTGAGACTCCCTTTACAGATTCAGCCCCTTCATGTTTATTCAACATCTACGATGTACTAGACAGTGTGTTGAGTACTTGGATCATATGTTACCCAAATGTCTCCAGATTCTTCACTATGCCTTGGTCCCTAAATCCAGTCTATTATCAAACCCTGTCTCTTCTACCTTCTGACTTTTTAATTTTCATTTTTTTGAGAAGGGAAGAGAAATTTATTATTTTGTTAGCAAAGGAGGAAAATGGAGACTGTAGTTTCAAAATCCAAATTCCAGGGAGGCTGAGGCAGGTGGATTGCCTGAGTTGAAGAGTTTGATACCAACCTGAACCAGAGTGAGATCCTGTTTCTAAAAATACCTGGGCATTGTGGCAGGCGCCTGTAGTCCCAGCTACTCAGGAGGCTGAGCAAAGAGAATCATTTGAGCCCAAAAGTTTGAAGTTACTGTGAACTATGATACCATGGCACTCTACCAAGAGTGACAAAGTGAGACTCAGTAAAACAAAAAACAAACAAACAAACAAAAAAATCCAAATCTTTGTTTCTGAGAAGCACTGAGCTTTTATTTTCTCTTTTCAAATAAACAATCTAATTTTTTTCTTTTCAGATTAATATTGGGGTACATACAATTAGGTTACATAGTTTGCTTTTTTTTTTTGGCAGTTTTTGGCCAGGGCCAGGTTTGAACCTGCCACCTCTGGTATATGGGGCTGGCACTCTACTCCTTGAGCCACAGGCACCACCACCCCAGTTTGCTTTTATAAGGTTAAAATCCAGGTTGTAGTTGTGCCCTTCACCCAGGAAGTGTGCGTTATACCCATGCAATGTACCCTACGGATAGAAATTTACCCAACTCCTCCTCCCTATCCCCTTACTTGAAAAAAAAATTTTTTTTTGAGACAGAGCCTCAAGCTGTTACCCTGGGTAGAATGAGGTAGCATCACAGCTCACAGCAACCTCCAATTCCTGGACTCAAGCGAGTCTCCTGCCTCTGCCTCCCAAGTAGCTGGGACCACAGGTGCCCGCCACAATGCCCAGCTCTTTTTTGATTGCAGCTGTCGTTTGGTGGGCTCGGGCTGGATATGAACCCACCAGCTCAGATGTATGTGGCTGGCGCCTTAGCCCCTTGAGTCACAGATCTTGAGCCTCCCTTACTTGAATTTAATTGAGTTTTTCTCCCATGTGAGCACGTAGTTGTTCATCTACTGTTTCTACTGGGGAGGCTGAGGCAAGAGGATGGCTCAAGCCCAGGAGTTTCAGGTTGTTGTGAGTTACGATGCCATGGCGCTCTACCCAAGGCAATAGAGTGAGACTGTATCTCAAAAAACAACAATAACAAAACAAATCCATTCAGGTTGTTACAAAAGATATGAAATCTCCTTTTCTCACAGCTGAGTAGTATTCCATGGTAGACATATTCCATAGCCTTTTAATCCATTCATGTGTTGAAGGTTGTTTGCACATCTTTGCACTTGTGAATTGAGCTGCTATAAACATTTGAGCACAAATGTCCTTATGGTAAAATGATTTTTTTTGTTTTGGGTATATACCTAGTAATGGGATTGTAGGATCAAATGGTAGGCCTATTTTTACTTATTTGAGGACTCTCCATACTTCTTTCCACAGAGACTGTACTAGTTTGCAGTCTCACCAACTGTGTATGAATATTCCCTTCTCTCTGCACCCACACCAGCATCTGTTGCTTTGGGACTTTGTGATGTGGGCCATCTTACAGGGGTTATTTGTTGTACCCTGCCATGTGCCTGAGGCCTAGTGCAACTTCCCAAGCCTGACTAGAAGTAGATCCATAGAGCTACTTCCGCGACTCAGCAAGGCCTGGCCTAAAACTGCCTCTACCTAGATACAGCCAATCACCTTTGGGCCCTGTACCTCATCCCCCACCTCCCTTGCCCGCCCCTTCCCCATGCTCTATATAAGCGGCTGCTTGCCACAATAAAGTTGAGTTCCTGCTTCGACAGACTCCCGGCTCCGTGTGTTCCTGTTCGGGGCCGCTGACACTCGCCATCCCGCTCAGCCCCGGGGACGGAGTCAGGTTGGCCCTGCTCCCCCCTCTTCTGGACCTGCTGGATAGCCCGGCAGTTATTTACCTCCTAATTATCTATAATACACTCAAGGCTTTCCAAGCCCACTGTACCTCCCTTAGTTCAAGTCACCACCATTGAATATAACCAGGCTTCTGTTCCCCTTCAGGCTGTCCACCCTGAAGTCCAAGACATAAATCCAATTTTATTCCCATTTAAAACAATTGAGTGTCTTCTCATTCTCCTCAGGATCAAGTCTAAATTCTTTCATGTGGCTTTAAGATGTAAGCCTACTTATCTCTCCAGTTTTATCTTTCTTTTTGTTTTTGTTTTTGAGACAGAGCCTCAAGCTATCACCCTCTGTAGAATGCTTGGCATCACAGCTCACAGCAACCTCCAACTCCTGGGCTTAAGCGATTCTGTTGCCTCAGCCTTCCAAGTAGCTTGGACTACAGGCGCCCAACACAACGCCTGGCTATTTTTTGGTTGTAGTTGTCATTGTTGTTTGGCAGGCCTGGGCTAGATTCGAACCCACCAGGTCTGGTGTATGTGGCTGGCGCTTTAGCCGCTTGAGCTACAGGTGCCAAGCCCCAGTTTTATCTTTCATTACAAATGTAATACTTCAGCTAAACAGACATGGTCTTGCTCCATTATCCACCATAACACTGAACTCCTGGGCTTGAGATCCTCCCACCTCAGCCTCTCAAGTAGTTAGGACTACATGTGCATGGCACCACATCCAGCTAATTTTTTTTTTTTTTTTTTTTTTTTTGAGACAGTGTCAGTTTGTTGCCCTTGGAAGAGTGCCATGGCATCCTAGCTCACAACCTCTAACTCTTGGATGCAAGCAATTCTCTTGCCTCAGCCTCCCAAGTAGCTGGGACTACAGGTGCACACAATGCCCAGCTATCTTTTTTTTTTTTTTCAGAGACGAGGTCTTGCTCTGGCTCTGGTCTGGAACTTGTGAGCTCAGGTGATCTACCTGTCTCAGCCTCCCAGAGTGCTGGCATTACAGGCATGAGCCACTGCACCCTAATTTTTTTTTTTAATTAATTTTTTTGAAATGGAGTCTCATTCTGTTGCCCTGGGTAGAATACCATGGCATCATAGGTCACAGCAACCTCAAACTTGCTGGGTTTGAGCAATCTTGCCTCAGCTTCCCCAGCAGCTGGGACTATAGCCATTTACCACCAGATCTGGCTAGTCTTTCTATTTTTACTAGAGATGGGGTCTTGCTCTTGTTCAGGCTGGTCTTGAATTCCTGAGCTGAAGTGATCCACCTGCCTCGGTCTCCCAGAATGCTAGGATTAAAGGCATGAGCCACCATGCCTGGCACTAATTTATTTTTTTAAAGACAGGGTCTTTATATTGCCTAGGCTGGTCTTGAACTCCTGGCCTCAAGCAATGTTCCTGCCTCAACCTCCCAAAGTGCTGGATTAAAGGCATAAGCCACTGTGCCTAGCCCAGAATTGCTTTTCTTTGTTCTAAAGAACTCCCACTTTTTCTTCAAAACCTAGCTTAGGAGCTGTTTTGTTTTTTTTCAATTCTATAATTTTATTTGGTATTTCTGACAATCACCAGTTAGTGCTCATCCACATTGACTGTCTGTAGATTTTTGAAAGTACCGTAGTAACAGGTACATAGGTAACCAAAGTATAGAGCTTGTTTGGTGAATCTTCATCTTCATTGCATTTTCTGGATAACCGCACATGGATACGGTATGGGACATTCCTTATGCCTTTGGCCCAGACAGCTTTGTTAAGCCTGGTATCAATGCATCTGGAGTTCCCATCTCTTTATTGCAAATTTCCAGATCTCTTTGAGTACCCGAGGGGCACGCTTCTTGAAGCCCACTCCATGGATGCGCTTGTGAATATTGATAGTGTATTCTCGAGTCACCACCTCGTTGATGGCAGACCAGCCATTCTTCTTCTCGCCACCCTTCTTTGCGGGAGCCATTCTGCAGGGCCCAAATTGGAAAGAGAGAGCACGCGGGATTGTGGGAGGAGGAAAGGGGTGGGGCAAGTACCTAGGAGCTGTTTTAACAATGTATTTACTGACTGCTCAAGTTTAAGGTAGACATTTCTGCAGCACCTAACATTGAATCTGTAATTGCTTTTCTTGCTTGCCTCTCCCAATAGGCTATACAGAAGTTCAAATGATAAGAAGAGATGAAGTAAAAGGTTTGAGAAGAAATGGGCTGTAGAGAACAGAAAAGAGCTGGTTTGAAAAATAAGCAGCATCACTGGGTGGGAGAACACAACTTAAAGACACATGGTGTTGAGATTCTTTTAGCATCTTCATTATTGGTACTACTTGAATATTGATGATTCAACCCAAGATTAGGGTTCTGCTTGGCAGCTGCAATGAAACAATGGAAGAGACGTCCAAGAACATAGACAAGAATGGGGTGAAATGATGGAATGCAGAATCTAGGGTACACGGGTAAAGAAGACAAGTTAGAAACAGGCCAAAGCCTGGGACTGAGGGATGAGAGGCAGAGAAAAGAATAAGGGAAGAATCCAGATTTTTGTATCTTCCACCCTCCAACATAGAACCAAAACTCCAAGACTAGGTTATACCATGGAATATCAGTAAATTCCTATTTATTGACAGTCTGACCTTGCTGGCAGGATGGTTGCAAAATTTGTTGAAAGCCAGCTCTACATCTTCAATGTAGCAAGATGGAGCAGTTGACTAGGATGCACCATGGCAAGAAGGCCCACATAATCTTGCCCATCTACTCCCGTAAGCTGGCCCCTGGATAGGTAGCTTTGTGGTAAATCTAATCTCATTGTGTATAGTAATTAAGATCTAAGTCTGAAAGGCCTCCTATGTCAGGCTATTTTGACTTTATCCTATATTTTTATGGTCAAATTGTGGTGTTCATAAAAATCTGAACTTGTTTTTAAAAAATACCAGGCAAGGCATGCTGACTCACACCTGTAATCCCAGCACTTTGAGAGGCTGAAGCAGAAGCACTTCAGACCAGGAGTTTAAGATGAGCTTGGGCAACATAGTGAGACTCCATCTTTTAAAAAAATTAAATATTAGGCTCGGCACCTGTAGCTCAGTGACTAGGGCACCAGCCACATACAACGGAGCTGGTAGGTTCAAACCCAGCCCAGGCCTGCCAAACAACAACAACAACTACAACCAAAAAATAGCTGGGCGTTGTGGCAGGCGCCTGTAGTCCCAGCTACTTGGGAAACTGAGGCAAGAGAATCGCTTAAGCCCAAGTTTGAGGTTGCTGTGAGCTGTGATGCTACAGCACTCTATCCAGGGCAACACAGTAAAACTAAAAAAAAAAAAAAAAATTGAATATTAGCTGGGTGTTGTGGCTCACACCTGTAGTCCTGGATACTTGGGAGGAAAGGACTCAGGACACCTTTTATAAATAAATAAATAAATAAAAATTTAGAGATTTTTGGCCATGTACAGTGACTCATACCTGTAATCCTAGCACTCTGGGAAGCCTGGGCGGGTGGATTGCTTGAGGTCAGGAGTCTGAGACCAGCCTGAGCAAGAATGAGACCCCATCACCACTAAAAATAGAATAACTAGCCAGGGTGGTGGCCCATGCACGCCTGTAGTCCTGGCTACTCCAGAGGCTGAGGCAAGAAAACTGCTTGAGGTTGCTGCAAGGTATAATGATACACAGCACTCTACTCAAGGTAACAGAGTAAAATTCTGTCACAAAACAAAACTTTTAGAAATACTGATGTCCCTGAGCTCCTGATTAAAAAAAAAAAAATCCTCCCATAGGATTGTGGTGGGCACCTATCATCTCCGCTACTTAGGAGGCTAAGGCAGGAGAATAGTTTATGCCCAAGGTTTGAGGTTGCTGTGAGCTTTGACGCCTCCACACTCCTCTACCCAGGGTGACAGCTTGAGACTGTCTAAAAAGAAATCCTTCCAGTACCAATGTGAAAAATAATCCAAAAGAAAAAGACTAATAAGATAGCTGTTACGGTGACAAGAGGATGGGTCCTGAACCAAGGCTGAGGTAGAAGGCAAGCATTTGGAAGATATTCAAAAAATAAATGGAGAGGGGTTGGTGACACTGATATTTGAGGGACAGATACTGAGAAAAAGGCCCAGGTTTCTTTTTTTTCTTTTTTGCAGTTTTGGCTGAGGCTGGGTTTGAACCCACCAACTCCAGCATATGGGGTCAGTGCCCTACTCCCTTGAGCCACAGGCGCTGCCCAGGGCCCAGGTTTCAAGCTTTAAAGACCAGGTGATTATCGATTAAAGATGATTCCAAAGCCACTCAAAGTTACTTTTCTAGTCATAAAATTGTTTTTAAAAGGGAGAATGGCTGAATCTGAAAGAGTGATAATCATGGGAGTAGGTATGAAGGTCTTTTCAGGCCAAAAGCCACTTGGATACTTCCTCCCCCAGGGAGAGAGACCCTTAAGTCAGATTTCCTTACACGTTGTTCACAAGTGACCAAAGGGAAGTCACTGCTCGGAGGTTTGATTTCCAGGGTGAACTCCCCTTTTGAAACAGCTGAGACGACACAAGGGTGAACTTTTTCCCAAATAATGTGCAATACAAAGTTAAGAGAAGCCCAAAGACGTACAGAAAGTGAAAAGAACAAAAGCATAGAAAAAAATGAATGGACGGCAAGATTGTTTACCCCTGACTAACAATAATCCTCACAAGCTGCCCAACTCACAGGGTAAAAGAACATTTTATCTCTTTGCGTGCCTTTCCGCACCAGACCTGCCTCCAGCTTGCTAGCAGTTGGGCATCGAAAGGTCGCTGTCCCCTCCCGGGAAGTCATTCTTATCTATGCCTTTATTCTTTTGACGCGGGCAATTCATAATAGGTGGGAGAGGAGTGAGATTCAGAACTGGGACCTTCCAATGGGAACGAAGCGCAAGGCCTCACCCCTGTCAGGGTTTTGGGGGGGGGAGGGGGACCCTAGCCGCCTCGCGGGGCTTGGCCTCAGCAGCCGGTGGCAAGTCCCATCTCTTCAGCTGGCGAACGTTTCCTGGCATCCACTGGGTGCAGACCCAGTCGCCGCCGGTGCTCCAACCCCCTGCCGCGCGCGTGTAGTAGTCACAGCTCTCAGGCCTCAGGCAGCGCGAGCCACAGGCGGATATTCCCAGCCCGGGCTCTCGCGCACCGAATCTTCCCGGGAACAAGCGGACAGGCCGGCGGCAACTCTTGCTGCGAAGGAGCGCCTGCGTCTTCGCTGCTAAGCCTCAGCCTCCTCCCCGGGAAACTGTCCGCGACAAGTCCGAGTAGTCACGGTCACCGCCCCCCCGCCCCGACTCCGGGAAAACAGCTTTAGGCCAGGCTGAGGTCCCGGCGGTGAGGGCGGAAGTGGTAAGACTGACGTGTCCTGGGCCGCTCTCCTGATCGCCGGGAGGACCACCCGCCGGGGACGGGCGAGCCCAGCCTCGCGGGGTCCCTGGAACTGAGTTGGGCCTCCGGCTGGAGAAACCTTATCTGGGAGCACTTGAGGGAGCCGAGTGCGGGTCCAAACTTGTGTAGCCGCAGCCGCCGCGATCAGGCGCAGCGGCGGACAACCCCGCGGAGATCCACCGTCAGGTCCTCCCCAACCCGCCGCTACCGCGCCGCTCCGGGGGAGACCCCGGCCCGAGCCCAAGAGCAGCTACAGGGCTGCAGAGGCCGCTGGCGCTGCCTCGGCCAGCCCTTCCCGCGCGGTGAGGACCCCGGGGCTGTGGCGGGAAGGGACCCGAGGTGCGAGGCCACCGCGTTGCTATGGAAACGGGCTAGCGCGCGCTCTAGAGGCCCCGGTGGGTGGGCGTGCTACGGGAATCCCAAGTTGGAAGGAGATAGGGGTCTTTGGAATAGAGAGACGTGGAGTGAGTGGTGTGTGGGTGGAGAGGGCCACTGGGAGGGAGTAGGGCATCACTTCGAGACCTAACCTAGGGCGTCATTAGTTGATCCCTGCTTTCTGTAATCCTAGAACTCCCCCAAACAGGTTCCACTGCCTTAAGGATGACAATTCTAGGGCACCCTCGAAGTTGGAGCTGCCAGTGGTTGCCAATCCTGATGCTGCTACTGAGCACAGGCCATGGGCCAGGGGTGGAAGGCCTGACACACTACAAGGCCGGCGACCCTGTCATTCTGTATGTCAACAAAGTGGGACCCTACCATAACCCTCAGGAAACTTACCACTACTATCAGCTTCCAGTCTGCTGCCCTGAGAAGATACGTCACAAAAGCCTTAGCCTGGGTGAAGTGCTGGATGGGGACCGAATGGCTGAGTCTTTGTATGAGATCCGCTTTCGGGAGAATGTGGAGAAAAGAATTTTGTGCCACATGCAGCTCAGTTCTGCCCAGGTCAGCCTCTTCACATTGGTTATCACTTAGCCCTCCTTCCCAGGACTAACAGTGCCTTACATTTAAGGTTCAGAGTACCTTTACCAGAAAATTTCTAATTTGATTCTAACTAAAATCCCGTGTGGCAGGCAGGGCAGGTGATTTTATTGTAATTCAATTGACTAAGAAACATACTTAATCAAGATTACACAGATGGTTAATTGCAGAGCTGGTCTTGTTAGAACCCAGGACTACTACTGCAAGCTTCTTTGTTGGTAATAAGGTCCTAGCTGTCACTCCTACATAGTTTTTTCCTTTCATAGCTACCTCTTTTAACTGGCTTCTTTAGTCTCTAGCTTGCCTTCCTTATCACACTTTTTATTTAGTGAATCCTAGCACTTCTAGTCTATTCCAGACCTTCTTACACCTTGCCTCTGTCCTTTTTCTAGGGCTTAATCTTGTCATTGCATACTTACTCTTTTTTGAAGAACCCCAACATAATAGAGTCTAACCAAGTGATTCTTAAGAGGGACGGTTTTGTCTCCCAAGAGACATTTAGTGATGTCTGGAGACATTTTTGATTGTCACACAGAGGGGTGCTACTGGAGTATAGTGGGAAGAGGCCAGGGATACTTCCTACAATACCTGGGACAGCCCTCCCCCCCACAACATAGAATTATCTAGCCCCAAAATGTCAGTAACTGCTGAAATTGAGAAACCTTGCTCTAACCCTATGCCAGGAGAGGGAAGGCCCTGTGTGACCAACTCCTGACTTGCTCCTTATAGGTGGAACAGCTGCGTCAGGCCATTGAGGAACTATACTACTTTGAATTTGTGATAGATGACTTGCCAATCCGTGGCTTTGTTGGCTACATGGAGGAGAGTGGCTTCTTGCCACACAGCCACAAGATAGGACTCTGGACCCATTTGGACTTCCACCTAGAATTCCATGGAGATCGAATTATATTTGCCAATGTTTCAGTACGGGATGTCAAACCCCACAGCTTGGATGGGTTACGACCCGATGAATTCCTAGGCCTTACCCACACTTACAGCGTGCGCTGGTCTGAGACTTCAGTGGAGCATCGGAGTGACAGGCGCCGTGGTGACGATGGTGGTTTCTTTCCCCGAACCCTAGAAATTCATTGGTTGTCCATCATCAACTCCATGGTGCTTGTGTTTTTACTGGTGGGTTTTGTGGCTGTCATTCTAATGCGTGTGCTTCGGAATGACCTGGCTCGGTACAACTTGGATGAGGAGACCACTTCTGCAAGTTCTGGTGATGACTTTGACCAGAGTGACAACGGCTGGAAAATTATCCATACAGATGTCTTCCGCTTCCCTCCATACCGTGGTCTTCTCTGTGCTGTGCTTGGTGTGGGTGCCCAGTTCCTGGCCCTTGGCACTGGTGAGGTGATAAGAATTAATCAGGGAGGGTGGCGCCTGTGGCTCAGTGAGTAGGGCACAGGCCCCATATACCAAGGGTGGCGGGTTCAAACCCAGCCCCGGCTGAACTGCAACAAAAAAATAGCCAGGCGTTGTGGCAGGCGCCTGTAGTCCCAGCTGCTTGGGAGGCTGAGGCAGGAGAATCGTGGAAGCCCAAGAGCTGGAGGTTGCTCTGAGTCCTGTGATGTCATGGCACTCTACAGAGGGCGGTAAAATGAGACTCTGTCTCTACAAAGAAAAAAAAAATTAAATTAAAAAAAAAAAAAAAAAGAATTAATCAGGGATTTTTCTCAAGGGGTAGAACTAGGTAGGTAGTTTGTCCAGAAAAGGTCAGTAGATGTTCTCTGTCTGAGATGAGGGGCAGGCCAAAGGGATAGGAAAGGGATGGGGTACCTCTATTGAAGATGTGTATCTTCTATTGTGGGTTTTCTGGACAACAGAATGGGGAGATGGTTTTGCTGGAGGTCCTGGGTCTGGGAGAAAGGGAGCTGATTTCTCTGAAATTGCTACAAGAGGGACAGGTAAGGCCTAACACAGGCTTTCCACTACCCCCCACAGGCATTATTGTCATGGCGCTGTTGGGCATGTTCAATGTGCACCGTCATGGGGCCATTAACTCTGCAGCCATCTTGTTGTATGCTCTGACCTGCTGCATCTCTGGCTACGTGTCCAGCCACTTCTACCGGCAGATTGGAGGTGAACGTTGGGTGTGGAACATCATTCTCACCACCAGTCTCTTCTCTGGTGAGGATTTCCTTTTCCCTAGTGGGCCTGGAACCAAGAACATGTTATGGAATGTGGTACAGAGTTAGAGTGAGGCTTGAAGGGAAGGAATATAGGCAAAAGAAACAGAACTACTAAGAAAACCTAGGGCAGCGCCTGCGACTCAAAGGAGTAGGGCGCTGGCCCCATATGCCAGAGGTAGCAGGTTCAAACCCAGTCCTGGACAAAAACTTAAAAAAAAAAAAAAAAAAGAAAGAAAGAAAAGGAAACCTGACTCAGTGCCCATAGCTTAGTGAGTAGGGTGCCAGCCACATACACTGAGGCTGGCATGTTCGAGCCTGGCCTGGGCCTGCTAAACAATGACAACTGCAACCAAAAAAATAGTTGGGTGTTGTGGCAGGCCCCTGTAGTCCGAGCTACTTGGGAGACTGAGGCAAGAGAATCGCTTAAGCGCAAGCGTTGGAGGTTGCTGTGAGCTGTAACGCTACGGCACTCTACCAGGGGCAACATATTGAGACTGTCTCAAAAAAAGAAAGAAAACCTTCAAAAAAAAGACAAGAGGGCCGGACACGGTGGCTCACGCCTGTAATTAGGATTACACTCTGGGAGGCCTAGGTGGGTGGACTGCCTTAGCTTACGGGTTCGAGACCAACCTGAACAAGACTGAGACCCCCGTCTCTAAAAAATAGGCAGATGTTGTGGTGGGTGCCTGTAATCCCAGTTACTTGGGTGGCTGAGGCAAGAGAATCACTTGAGCCTAAGAGTTTGAGCGCAATGGCACTCTACCAAGAACAACAAAGTGAAATTCTGTCTCAAAAAAAAAAAAAAAAAGAAAAAGACAAGAATGCATTTCTTTCTTTTAAATAGTTAAAAATTATTAAGCCTTTAAAATATCCTTCACAGGCTGGGCACAGTGGTTCACACCTGTAATGCTAGCACTGTGGGAGACCAAAGCAGGACTCCTGCTTAAGGAGTTTGAGACCAGCCTGAGCAAGAGCAAGACCCTGTCTCTATAAAACATAGAAAAATTATCTGGGCATGGTGGTGTGGGCCTGTAGTCCCAGCTACTTGAGAGACCAAGGTAGGAAGATCGCTTGAGCCTGGTTTGAGGTTGCGGTAAACTATAATGATGCCACTGCACTCTAGTCTTGGTGACACAGCAAGACTCTGTCTCAAAGACAAAACAAAAAACCTTTGGCAATGTGGTGAGCACTCAACATCTCTTCATTTCAATTAATCTTCATAATAACTGTGTGAAGTAGGAGATGTTACCATTGCACAGATGAGGATATTGAACTCCAAGCTGATTAAGTAACTTGCCTGAGATAACACTCCTAAAAGTAGTAAACCAGGTTTCAGACCCAAGCATTCTGACTCTAGAACCTGTAGTATCAACCATTCCACTAAAATAATACCCTTGAATTTGTTTTTTTATATTTTCTTTCACTTTTTTTTTTTTTTTTTTTTGGTTAGTTTTCTTTTTACTTTTTTGAAGTAGGCCTTTTGTAGCCTTTCAAACCATAATGCCCTTTCAAAGGTGGTAGTGGCCTGGAATCTGAACACTTCTAGTTTTTAATTTTGTATGCCTGATTTATCCCATTACATTTATATTTGAATCAGGGCTTTCTGAGAACAGGGCCTTAATACAAAGGAATATCTCATGCTAGGAATTAACCAGTACGGTGGCCAGACAGGTCCCTGGAGGCAGGTGGGATTTATGTCACTCCCAAGTCATCATGTAGCAGCTACCTTGATCTTAGATGACACTGGGTGGGGGTGTTGGTAAGATAAAGAATAACAGTCGAATATGAAGCTGGGTGGATTCTGCATGGACATATAGGAGCACAGGTCTGCTGTTAGCTGCTTCAGCCCTTCCCATTGGGGCCAGTGTGAGTGGATGCCCTCAGGGATATAACTCCTAGTGCTGACCCTCCCTCTGGGGGCCCATTCCACAGTGCCTTTCTTCCTGACGTGGAGTGTGGTAAACTCAGTGCATTGGGCCAATGGTTCGACACAGGCTTTGCCAGCTACCACCATCCTACTGCTTCTGACGGTTTGGCTGCTGGTGGGCTTTCCCCTCACTGTCATTGGAGGCATCTTCGGGAAGAACAATGCTAGCCCCTTTGATGCACCTTGTCGCACCAAGAACATCGCCCGGGAGATCCCACCCCAGCCGTGGTACAAGTCTACTCTCATCCACATGACTGTTGGAGGCTTCCTGCCTTTCAGGTATTCTTTTATTCCGTGGCTCTCATGCTCAAGTTCCTGACCTCAGCTTTTTCCTGTCCCCACTCTGCCAGTACTCTAACCCAACATCAGCAATCACCCCTGGTTCACCTTTACTGTTCAGAGATCATTAAATGCTTCCTCTTATCCCTAAGCAGGACTGAGCTTGAATCAGTCCAGATACAAGAGTATCTCATATGTAAAGGTCTCCAGAGACATTACTCCTTTTGCCATCTTCCTGGTTTCTGATTTTAGTCCCTATAGGCATCATGTAGGGCTTAACGCCATTTGATTACTTATTTCATTTGTTGAGTACCTCTTTATGCCAGGCAGATAATGTAGTGTTAAATAAAATAGACAAGATCTCTGCTCTTACTCTATCAGGAAAGATGTTCTTGAAATGAGAGCAGCTAATCATAGGCAACACCTCCCTCTGCAAAAAAAAAAAAAAAAAAAAAAATTCCCCATGAAGCCAGCAAGTAGAATGGACTCAACTTCCACAGTGACCCAGCAACATGGGAGGGTGGGGGCTGGATTTTGGCCCAGCCACTGTGCTGACAGTGCACAGCCGTTTAATGCTGTGTGTCATCTCTTCTCTTCACAGTGCCATCTCTGTGGAGCTGTACTACATCTTTGCCACAGTGTGGGGTCGGGAGCAGTACACTTTGTATGGCATCCTCTTCTTTGTCTTCGCCATCCTGCTGAGTGTGGGGGCTTGCATCTCCATTGCACTCACCTACTTCCAGTTGTCTGGGGAGGATTATCGTTGGTGGTGGCGATCTGTGCTGAGTGTTGGCTCCACTGGCCTCTTCATTTTCCTCTACTCAGTTTTCTACTATGCTCGACGTTCCAACATGTCAGGGGCAGTACAGACAGTAGAGTTCTTTGGCTACTCCTTACTCACTGGTTATGTCTTTTTCCTCATGCTGGGCACTATCTCCTTTTTTTCTTCCCTAAAGTTTATCCGTTATATCTACGTTAACCTCAAGATGGACTGAATTCTGGATGGGAAAACTATTGCCTTTCTCCCGGTTTCTTCAACCCCATTGAGTTCTCCTACCAGCTTCTCCTCCTTGAGTGGACTGAATTATGTGATGGCATTGTTGCCTTCCCCTTTGCCCTTTGGGCCTCCTTTTCCCAGAGAGGGCCTGGAAATAATAAGTCTATTATATAAGGAGTATATATTTGAACTTTTTGAGTTGCCTTTAGATTTGGTCCTGATTTTTCTTTTTATAATTATCCAAATAAAATTTATTAAGAAAAAAGATCCTGTAGTTGGAGGTTTTGGTCTAAAAACTGGAACTCAAGCCTTGGCGTTAAGGCCAAGGTGCCTTGGAAAGCTGAGTTTTCCAGCAGAGTTTGGGAACTCTCAGCATGGGGGACCCACTTTGCCAGGGTCCCGTTTCCGCGGCTCAGCCAGTGCTCAGCCTAACGGAAGTAGCTGAGCCCGAGCTCTGCGTGGGAAGTGAGTTGAATCACCGTGGCTACCCGAGGCCCAGTAGCGACGCCCTTTCCGCCGGAAGTGGGTGTCAGAACCTCCACGTGCTGTCCCTCCCCCTCCCGGTCCCGTAGCGGCGGCTCAGCTGCTGCCATGGAGCCCGCGGGCCTGGAGCAGCTCCTACGCGAGCTGCTGCTGCCGGACACCCAGCGCATACGCCGGGTACGGGGCAGGCGGGACCCGGCCAGGGTGAGCGGGAGGTTGGGGAAAGGCTGGACTCTGACCCCTAGCCTTCCCCCAGGCCACCGAACAGCTCCAGATCGCTCTTCGGGATCCTGCAGCCTTACGGGCGCTCTGCGACCTGCTGACCTCGGCGGCCGACCCTCAGGTGAGGCCTTTGCCCCTTCCCTTTGACTTTACTACAGTCTGCCACTGGAAAAGCTCCAGCATCCTCCCAGAGGCCAGATCAGCACCTTCCTGCCCGGACGCTCATATCCCTACCTCCTTGCCCTAGATTCGCCAGTTCGCGGCTGTGCTGACCCGCAGACTACTGAACACCCGCTGGCGACGGCTGGGGGCAGAGCAACGTGAGAGGTGGGCTGGGCCCGGGGCGGGGTGGGGCGGGGCGGGGCTGAGGCCAAGCCGGGTACCAAACACCTGCCACCTGTGTTCTAGCCTCAAGTCTGGGACCCTGACTGCTCTGCAGAGAGAAACAGAGTAAGTGCCTATCACTTCTCTCCGGATCCTAAATGACTCTAGGCTGAGATTGGGTTTCTACCTTCTCTTTAAGCTCTAGTCGGGGACTTGGGGGACAGAGACTTCAGTCCAAGGGGTGAGGGAGGATTCTAAGGCTGTGATGAAGATTAAAGTTTTTGAAAATGGGCTATGATGATCTGCCAAACCCAAATCAGAAGAATGAAACTGAAATTCAGGCTCAGGTTGAACTCACCAGATTACATATTTCCAATGCTGCTGGGCTCCCTCTCACCTGCTGTCTCCTGTGTCCCAACTTGGCAAAGACCTGTGTTCACATCTGAAAGTTTCTCTCCTGGGCACCCTCTACAAGCTGGACCACTCTGTGCAGGGGAAGGTATTGGAGGGTGACTGTGGAGCTCTCTCCTGTTTTCAGGCACTGCGTGAGCCTCAGCCTTGCCCAACTGTCAGCCACTATTTTTCGAAGGGAAGGCCTGAATGCCTGGCCTCAGCTCATGCAGCTTCTTCAGCACAGTACCCACAGCCCCAACAGCTCTGAGAGAGAGGTACCATCACACAGTTGGCAGAAGGGAGGGACCAAGAGGCTGGATAGACCACCTTAAGCTTTTTCCTTCGATCCTCTACTTCGAAACAGATGGGGCTTATGCTGCTAAGTGTGGTGGTAACCTCTCGGCCCCAAGCCTTCCAACCCCACCATCGGGAGCTGCTTCGGCTTCTGAGTGAAACTCTTGGTGAGGTGGGCTCTCCTGGGCTGCTCTTTTACTCACTGCGTACTCTGACTGCCATGGCCCCCTACCTCAGCGCTGAAGACATGGTGAGATGTACATCCTTCTCTCCCTGACTCCCTTCCCTCAGGCCTTTACATCCTCACCTTTAAAGGTTATAGAGCTGCTTTGAATTCTTTACCTTCCTTCCTAGCAATTGAGACAGTGATACTGCAGCTGGCCAGGCCTGGCTGGTGTGCTTGGGTTTCTCCAGAGAGTTTAGGCTTTGAGGAAGCTTTTAGCTTCTGGGGCCTGAGGTGAGGCTGCTTCATGCTTTTCTCCTCATCCTTTGTTCCCAGCCTCTTGCTCGGATTTTGGTGCCCAAGCTTATCATGGCAGTGCAGACTCTGATCCCTGTAGATGAGGTGAGCATAAGTGGGCCGGAGTTCTGGTGGAAGGAGAATGCGGGAGCATATACCCTGGTGCACAGAAGAAGATCATAGTAACCCCATGACTTAATTGTCTGTCAGGCAAAGGCCTGTGAGGCCCTGGAGGCTCTGGATGAACTGCTGGAGTCAGAATTACTCATCATCACTCCCCACCTCTCTGAGGTCCTCATATTCTGCCTGGAGGTGAGCCTGGGGTGGGCACAGCCCCTGAAGTATGTTCTGCTGAGAGTTTTCTTGCCTGTCTCTGATTATTAATCTCTGGACAGGTTGCTAGAAACATGGCCCTGGGCAATGCAATACGTGTGCGTATTCTCTGCTGCCTCACTTTCTTGGTCAAAATCAAGAGCAAGGTGAGTACCCTCCAGTGCACATCATCTCACCCCTATCTCTACCCTTAGCCTCACTCCTGGGGCTTTCTGTCCAACTCAGGATATCTACAGTACTATGGAGGTTCAAGCCTTTGGCTTGGCCTTACCCCAGTTCCTACTAGGGAGATGGGGAGTCTCTTTTTGGACCTTTTGTGGCTTAAAAGCCTGGAATTTTTGATGTAAGTCTACCTTGGAAGTAGATTCTCAGGGATACTGTTCTGCCTTCTCTCTTAGGCCTTACTAAAGAATCGTCTCCTGCCACCCTTGCTGCACACCCTTTTCCCCATAATGGCTTCTGAGCCCCCTCTGGGCCAGTTGGATCCTGAGGACCAGGATTCTGAAGAGGAAGAGTTGGAGATTGGGCTGATGGGAGAGACTCCCAAGCACTTTGCTGTACAGGTGGAATATGGAGCAGTGGTGGGCAGCAAGGTGTTAAGGTGGCTATGAGAGGTTAGGGAGGCAGAGATGGAGTCAAACAAAGTTTCTGTGTCCTTTCTCAGGTTGTGGACATGCTGGCACTACACTTGCCTCCTGAGAAGCTCTGTCCCCAGCTGGTAAGGGTTGCTTGGTTCTTCTGGTGTCCCTACCACAGGTGTGCCTAGTCCCCTGAAGCCAAGGATGTTCAGACCCTGGGAGGTATAAAAGGCCCGTTGCCATAGGAACAGGCAGGTTCTTGCTGGGATTTAGAAGAGTGACATGTGTTCCCCTAGATGCCCATGCTGGAAGAGGCCTTGCAGAGTGAGAGCCCATACCAGCGAAAGGCTGGATTCCTGGTGCTGGCTGTGCTGTCTGACGGAGCTGGTGACCACATCAGACAGAGGTCTATTCCCCCGTCCTTGAGTGAGGGTGGTTCACAGGGAGGAGGACCACGGCAATCATTGTTTATGCTTGTTGCTCAAGCTTAATTTTCAGTAGTGTTTCTTCCCATTTGCAAAAGTGTCATAATTTGGAAGATAATGGAAATGGACTCCCAGCTATAGGGACTAGGAGATGGTACTCACCATCTTGTGACAGAAAAAGCCAGTTTTTCCAGGGGACATAAAGAACATGTCAGCCTAGGGCTCTTAAGTCCTGCCCCTCAGACTGTCCTCTTGTCCTGCCCCCATCTAGACTCTTGCCCTCACTGCTGCAGATCGTGTGCAAAGGCCTGGAGGACCCATCACAAGTTGTGCGGAATGCTGCACTTTTTGCCCTGGGCCAGTTCTCAGAGAACCTGCAGGTCAGCATGGCTGAATGTGGGCAGCTGCCACTTGGGAGTCCCCTGTCTATGCCTGGGACCAGCTTACCCTTGGCTTTTATCTCTACAAGCATCCCTGCTGCCCTTGGCACTTAAATGTGTGCCTAAAGGTGAACCTGACTTAGGCTCTGATCATTTCTTCCCCCAGCCACATATCAGCAACTATTCAGGGGAGGTGATGCCACTGCTCATTGCCTACCTGAAGTCAGTGCCTCCTGGACACACACACCACCTAGCTAAGGCCTGCTATGCCCTGGAGAATTTCGTGGAGAACCTAGGTAGTGATGGCAGTGGGGAGCACGGGGGAGATGGTGAGGCTACAGCTTTGGCTGAAGGGTGCAGGGTGTGCATATGCAAATTGCTGCCTGCTGTGGGAAAAAGGGTGTGGCAGGGAGGGATATGATGAGACAAAAACCAGGAGACTTAGTTTGATTGGTAGAGGGGTGTCCTTTCCTATAGGGCCCAAAGTGCAGCCTTACCTTCCGGAGCTTATGGAGTGTATGCTGCAGCCTCTGAGGAACCCCAGCAGCCCTCGGGCTAAGGAGCTGGCTGTGAGCGCCCTTGGTGCCATTGGTGAGGAAAAAGGCAGGAGGTGTGGACATGAAGTTCATTCTGTGATACCATGTCAGATGGTCCCCACCTCTAGCTCTGATCTGTGCTCTGTCCTGCAGCTACAGCTGCCCAGGCATCTCTGCTTCCCTACTTCCCCACCATCATGGAGCACCTGCGGGAATTCTTTTTGACAAGCCATGAGGTCCTTCAACCTGTACGGATCCAGAGCGTGGGTGAGTGAGGTTCCCAGGTGCTCGCCTGGTGTTCACAGAGATCCCTTCCCCTTCCCCAGCACAGGTATCTTCCTTCTCATCAAAGGAAGCATCCTCTAAATGTTGAGTATGAGTAGGGTGGGATTTCTGAATTCTTCCCAGCTGCCACCTTTGGTTCCCTAGCCTACCTCCATATCCTGGTGCTAACTGAGCCCTTGCTTCCACAGAGACACTGGGGGTGCTGGCACGAGCAGTCGGGGAGCCCATGAGGCCCCTGGCTGAGGAATGCTGCCAGCTGGGGCTGAGCCTCTGTGACCAGGTAGACGACCCTGACTTGCGGCGCTGCACGTGAGTGACCCTCACCCTGTCCCTATCACAGCCCCACCCCCACCCCCACTGCCTACCCACTGGACCCATAGTCTATATACCCCAGACCATAATCCTCCAGTTTTGGGCCAAAGCCAGGTTTCCCTGGGCTTCCCCATTCTGTCTGGCTACAGCAAGCAGGACTATATAGCTTCTGTCTGCTTCAACCAGGTACAGCCTGTTTGCAGCCTTATCAGGGCTGATGGGTGAGGGCCTGGCACCTCATCTGCCACAAATCACCACACTCATGCTGCTGTCACTACGTTCCACCGAAGGCATTGTGGTGAGCAGAGAGTGGGTGGACTGGGCCAGTTGGGCAAGCTCTGCAGTGGGATTATGTCCTGGGCCTACCCAAGCCAAAGGCCCTGCTATGCCTCCTCCGTCCAGCCTCAGTGTGACGGAAGCAGCTCCTTTGTTCTGTTTGATGATGAGAGTGATGGGGAAGAAGAGGAGCTCATGGATGGGGACATGGAAGAGGAGGATGACTCTGAGATCTCAGGGTACGGAGATGTACTGTTCTGGTCAGAGGAATTCAGACTTTAATTTTGGACAAAGGCCCCATGTAGCTCTGTTACTTCTAGTGCCTGCTCACTGCTGTCCCCTCCCCTTACTCTAGGTACAGTGTGGAGAATGCCTTCTTTGATGAGAAGGAAGATACCTGTTCTGCTTTGGGGGAAATCTCTGTGAACACCAGGTGAGCATCGGTCCTTTCCTAGCACTGGGAACCTGCCTGGGAGCTCCTTCCCTAGCGCTGTATCTCTCCCTATAGTGTGGCCTTCCTTCCTTACATGGAAAGTTTCTTTGAAGAAGTATTCAAATTGCTGGAGGTGAGTGGGCCAGTGGGCATAGTGGGTGGGGTCCTTAAGCTGGAGGCCCCATGTCCCCCTGCACGTGGCAGGCAAATCTCACCTTCCTTATCCCGCAGTGCCCTCATGTGAATGTGCGGAAAGCAGCCCATGAGGCTCTGGGTCAGTTCTGCTGTGCGTTGCACAAGGCCTGTCAAAGTTGTCCCTCAGAAGCCAACACTACTGGTGAGAAGGGGAGGCCAAATCAGGCTGCAGTCTGTTGGGGAGGGGCAGGGCCTTACTGGGCTTCAGCCAATAATGTCTTCAGCTCTACAGGCTGCCCTGGCCCGGGTGGTACCGTCCTACATGCAGACAGTGAATGGGGAACAGGAACGTCAGGTGGTAATGGCTGTGCTTGAGTCCTTGACAGGGGTGCTTCGCAGCTGTGGGACCCTCACAGTGCAGCCCCCTGGGCGCCTTGCTGAGCTCTGCAGCATGCTCAAGGCTGTGCTACAGAGGAAGGTGAGTAGGGAATGTGGGCTTTGGGAAGAGGAAGTGCCAGGCCCCAGGTGGGGAATAGTCAGAAGCTACAAATCCAGCTGTCCAGCTCTCCCCACATCTCCATGAAAAGGGGCAGGAGAGGCTGGGCTAAGCTGAGTTATTTCTTCCTGCAGATACCCTGTCAGGACACTGATGAGGAGGATGAGGATGAGGATGATCAGGTGAGAGCTATGGATGCAAACTGGAACAGGGCAGTCCCTAGTCTTACAGATGCAGTGCTAGACCATGCAGCTGGGCTTGGCCTGAGGCAGCCAGGGCTACTAGAATAGATTGGTAATGGCCAGAATGATGCAAACTTGATCCCACAAAGCCAGTGTGATTTCAGGAAAGGAGAGCAGTATGAACTGGGGTGGGCTTGGAGTGATAGGTGGGGGCCGGGCTAGGTGAAGAAGCTGGGGTGTGAAAAAGCTCAGCCTGGGCAGGACAGGCTATAGGGACCTCCTATAGTCAGTGGCGGAGCATAGGGAGGAGGTGTGCACACAGAGCTGGCCCTGGTGCTCCAGCTCCTTTTGTGACTCCACAGGCTGAATACGATGCTATGTTGCTAGAGCATGCTGGAGAGGCCATCCCTGCCCTGGCAGCTGCAGCTGGGGGAGATGCCTTTGCCCCCTTCTTTGCTGGTTTCTTACCATTACTGCTATGCAAAACCGTAAGTGTCCATACTCTGGCTTCAAACTCTAGTCCACTTGTGCACCCAGTGCCCACCCCAGCTTTTATTTTAGTCCTAGACTGATGTATACTCCTCCCTGCCCTCTCCCAACAGAAACAGAGCTGCACAGTGGCAGAGAAGTCCTTTGCCGTAGGGACCTTGGCAGAGTCCATTCAGGGCCTGGGTGCTGCCTCAGCCCAGTTTGTGTCTCGACTGCTCCCTGTGCTGTTGAGCACCTCCCGGGAGGCAGACCCTGAGGTGCGGAGCAATGCCATCTTTGGGCTGGGTGTGCTGGCAGAACATGGGGGCCACCCTGCCCAGGAGTATCCTCAGCTTGCAGAAGGGGAGGGGAGTGGTTGGGACAGTGTCCTTAGGAGTTGGGTTTGGAAGAGGTCTATCCACGTGTACTCATTCCTTGACTGTGGACCAGACATTTCCCCAAGCTGCTAGGGCTCCTTTTGCCCCTCCTGGCACGAGAGCGACATGATCGTGTTCGTGACAACATCTGTGGGGCACTTGCCCGCCTGCTGATGGCCACTCCCATGAAGAAACCAGAGCCCCAGGTGAGGGAGGGGGGCCCCAGGTTGAGCCTGGAGGCTGAGAAGGGTGGCGGAGAGGTCAGGGCCAGTTGGCCTGAGGCATCTGTGTGTCCAGGTGCTGGCTGCTCTGCTGCATGCCCTGCCATTGAAGGAGGACTTGGAAGAGTGGAACACCATAGGGCATCTCTTCAGCTTCCTACACCAGAACAGCCCTGACCAGGTAACTCGAAGCTGGCAGCCCCCAGAGGAGAGTGTGCTTCTCCAGTATCACTGAGAGGCAGAGATGGTGGCAGTTATACCTGATGCAAGGTGACAGTTTCAGCTGTACTTAGACACTTCTTATTCTGATTTATCCACAATGATTGGTATTCAGTCCCGAATGGGAGAAAGAGCTTCCACTCTCCACATGGGCATTTCCTTAGGGAGTTCCATTTCTACTCTCTGGTCTGAGCCAGACTACTTTCCTAGGCTAATTTCTTAGACTGGAGCACTTTTTTTTCTTTTCTTTCTGTCACCCAGGGTAGAGTGCTATGGTGTCTGCCTAGCTCATAGCAACCTCAGATTCCTGGGTTCAAGCAATCCTCTTTGCCTCAGCCTACAGAGTGGCTGGGACTATAGGGACCTGTACAACACCTGGCTAATGTTCCCGTTTTTAGTAGAGATGAGGTCTCAATTTTGCTCAGGCTGGTCTTGAATGAGGATCCTTTGTCTTGGCCTCCCAGAGTGCTAAGATTACAGGTGTGAGCCATCTTGTCACACATTCCCCATCCTTTCTAAAAAAAATTATTACCACCATGTTTCATTGGCCTTTCTCATGTGTTCTGTTGTCTCAGATGCCTATGAATATCAGGTTTAGATGACTCTGAAATGAGATTTACCCTGTAGGGCCCTGACCAGCCACCCTAGTCCTGGGGCCCAGGGCTGCTAGCAACTGCTCTGAGTCAGCCACTCTTTCCCTACAGGTTGTAGATGTGGCTCCTGAGCTCTTGCGCATCTGTAGCTTCATTCTGGCTGAGAACAAGATACCAGCAGGTGAGGGTGGCAGTTGTGGGCAGGAGTGGGGTGGTGGACCTCAGGGGGCTTAGGGCAGCAAAGGTTGGGGAGCCCAGTCCTCTCGTAGGGCCTCTCCCTCTCATTCTCCACCCAGACACCAAGACTGCACTGCTGCTGCTCCTGACGTTCCTGGCCAAACAGCACACCGACAGCTTCCACACCGCATTGGGCTCATTGCCTGTTGACAAAGCTCAGGAGCTCCAAGCTGTACTGGGCCTCACCTAGACTGCAGTCTGCAGCCGGGCCAGAGAGAACAGAGCCTGCCCAGGTTCTAAGACCACCTCTCAGCCCAATTCTAGCTTGTGCCTTACCAAAGATTCTGGGCCTCATATCCATTTTGAGTCATCCCTGCTTGCTGCCTTTCAGGGGTATTCCTGGGGCAGGATCTGTTACAAATGGAGTCATGACATCGTACTGTAATAAAAGCAGTTTGTTTTCTGCTTGAACAGTGGCTCTAAGAGCAGGAAAGATGGAAGTGAACATTCAGAAACAAACCAGGCAGGACATGGTTTAATATACCCGGTTTCCTGCAGCTTTGTAAATGGCATCTAATCTCAGTAGAATCTGGGCCCTGGCTGGATCAGGAGGCGCCCGTATGGTTTCTCTTGTTCCACGTGGAGGATCTGCTGTGCTGAGAGCACTGGTTAGAGGGGAAGAGAGGGCAGGTCAAGGGGAGTTTGGTCTGTGTGTCCCCACCCTACACATGCACACACATACATACCCAGGAGCAGGTAGAAGACCCGAGCAGCCATCCTGCGGGGTGCAAAAGGTGGCACTAGGCTGCTGAAGTCAGGCTCCCTGTTGGCCTGCAGCTCCAGAGCCACTGCCCTGTAGGGGAACCAGGAACTGTTAGCTGAGGCCCCAGCCTGGGTCCACCCCACTGAAGCACCCTCTCCCTAGTACCTGTGCACGGCCTCTAGTGAGAGCAGCTCCAGCTGAGGGGGTAGCTCTAAAGGCATCTCCATGGGCACCTCAGGGAGTTCAGGCACTGCAGGTAGTACAGGGGGCTCTGGCTGCTCTGCCTCAGCCCAGGCCCTAGGAGAACATGGGGGTCATGAAGGAAAGGTGGCAGCCTCAACAGTGATAAGGGGCATACCTTTCTTAGCAGCTGCTTCCCCCACAGCTTCCACAAAGCCTGGTTTCTTACCACCGTTCTTCTGGTGGGATTAGACTGATGCGGGACTTCTCCTCTTCAGCTGCTTCTAGGGAGAGCTCTGTTGAAGGGAAGAAAGGTGCTGAGAAGGAGTCTGCTTGGCTGTAAGTTGGTCAGAGTAGTTGCCAGGGCAGTGCAGTGATTTGTTAAAAGTACCCAAGTGGGATAAATAAAGAGAATAAATCTTTGCTTCCCTCTGTTACGTACCCCACTCAGAAATAGCTTCAGCCATTGGGATGCTAGTTTCATGGGATGGTGATTAGGGCGTGGGTTCCCACTGTCCCCTCTTCTCTTAAGTGCTTACCTGAAGACAGCATGAGAGGACCACTGGGTTCCTGGGCCTCCCTCAGGACCTGGGAGGTAGGAGAAGGAGAACTAAGATCCCGAGCAGTGCAAGCATCTGGGGCCTGGGTCTCAAGGTGCAAGACCAGTGAGCTTGTTCCCCGGTAGAGGGCAGCCTGCTGGCAAAGCAGAGCACTGGGTCTGTGCCAGGGCAGGGTGGCACGTACCTCGATCTCACTTGGAGTTTCAGTCTTTCTCTTCTCCTCTTCAGCTGCCACCTCCCTCTCGGCAGCCTCTTCAGCCTCCTGGGGCAGCCTCGGCCTCAGCCCCTTGGGAGGTGGCCGGGCACAGTGGGTCCACAAAGCCAGTAGTTCTCGAGGTAGCCAACAAGCTGGGGACAGGATTGGAGGTGTGAGAAACTCCCAAGAGTGAGGGGTCTGAGTTTTGAGGATCTTAGATGCCCAATCCCGCCATTCTTACTATGAGTTGGAGTTCGGAACAACTCTGCAGGGCTCCTGATTGTCCTCTCAGGAGGCTGCACCATTGGCTGTGTGGTGGGGAAAGGTCAAAGGCCCCATTATGAATGAACTTCTCAGTGCCCCTTCACCTTTCACAGTGCATTAGGGCCTCTGGACTTACCCCTCTTTCAGGCTCCTAACACTACCTGCCTGGCTTATTGCTAAAGGAAAGACTTTAATCTGGTGACCGTGGATGCAGTAGGGGGCATGAAGAGTTGTGTGTGTGTGTAAACCCACATCACATGTGCTTACGGGGGAATGGAGGGAGATTTTTGCTAAATTCCCAAATGCCCCCACAGGAGTTAAGAAGGCCCAGCTTGCACCTGCCCCAGGTTGTCCCTGCCTCCCCCACTTCCCCAGCAGAGCCTGAGCTGCACTCACACACTCCCAGCAGTGGGCTTTGGTTTGCAGTTGTTCCTGGAATTTCTCCTTGGAGATCTGAGTTTCCTTGTCCCAGAATAGTAATTGGCGACGGCGACGAGCAGGTGGGCTCTCAGGAGGTGGGGGGGCTGGGGGCCTCTTCCTTCGCTGAGTTGGGAGGAAAATGGGGATAAAACTACCCATTACTCCTTTTCCTGTCACCCCAGTGGATAGCTAACAGGCAACTGAGGAAAGGGCTTGGGCAGGGCTTCCACACACTTGTGCAACTCATACCTAGCATGAGGGTGCGCATCTGGAAAGTACGGACCAGACAAGATGGGGTGTGGAAAGGGGTATCTTTTAATGATCAGCACACAGGCCCCATGCAAGATAGCTGTGGCCCTGGGCTTGGGGAAGTAGCCCTGGAAGGGGAATGAAGAGGGGACTTGGAAGCAATGCCACTCACCTCTGGGCTTGGTGGGGCTGGCAGACGCAGCTCCTGCGGTGGCGTCACTTCTGCAATAACACCCAACAACACCCAAGGTCCTGGCTCTGTCTCACTAGCCCCTTTACCCTTACAGCCACTGGGGCAAGAAGCTGCAGGCTCCTTCCTTCAGCAAGTTGGAATACAGGGCCCTGGTCTGCAGCAGTGAAGAGGTACTTCTAGGAAAGCCCCCAGACATGGTGGGCACTCACCAGTCAGTAGGGGCTTGGGCTCCCAGCCTGTTGGCTTCAGCTCCTCAGGGCCTAGGACCTGGCTTGGAAGTAGCTCTCCTATCCCTTCCACCCTGAGTAGAGACAAGAGAAATTAGGACCCCCCATTCCCAACACAGTTTCCCCCACACACACCTGGTCCAGAAATTCTTGCCCTTACTGTATAGGAGCTGGAGGCGAGAGTGAGGGGACTACAATGACATCCTCTGGAGCCCGGGGCTCCTCCTTAAACTCTGCAAAGAGAGAATCAGAGCTTAGAGGGCAGAAGAGAAGAAATGGGAGCACTGCTCAGTCCCAGTCTGCCTATGCCAGGGGTCTGACCATCCAGTGCTGGGCGGGCCCTACGCGGCCGGGGAGGCCTGCCTTCCTCTAACAAGATAGCTTCATCTTCCTCCGCAATCAGAAGGTCCAAGTCCCGGCGGCTGACCTCTGGGAGATCCCGTTCACCCTGTCAAGAAAGAAAAAGGGGAAACTAAAAAAAGGGAAGGAGAGGATTCAGGAGGCACATGATAGGGCCAGGTCCGAGGAAGCCTACTTAGGTGCTCAGGAACAGAGAGTGGGGAAATAAGAGACAAAGAAGGCAGGACTCTGGAGGCAGAGAATAGTAGATCCAAGAAGGCTGGGCCTCAGGCCTCATGTGCAGGGAAATGACTCACCTCAATCTGCAGAAGGCGTATGGGCTCTGCCTCCTGGAGGGTGATGACCTCAGGAGACAGCACGGTGACTGTAAGGGAAGTCAGACCAGCCCCTCAGTTTCTTTCCAAGTTCTCACACCCATGTCGTGAGGCAGAAACATAGGCTCTGGAGTCATGTCAACTAGGTTCTAGTCAGACCTAAGCCAGACACTGGCAACTTGACCTGTGGTACACTGTTTAACTATGGCCCTCACTTTCCTCATCTGTAAAATGAGGATAAGAAATCTGGCCACTGGCTGGGCATGGTGGCTCACGCCTGTAATCCTAACACTTGGGAAGCCGAGGCAGGTGGATTGCCTGAGCTCAGTTTCAAGACCAGCCTGAGCAAGAGCAAGACCCCATCTCTAAAAATAGCCAGGCATTGTGGCAGGCACCTGTAGTCCCAGCTACTTGGCAGACTGAGGCAAGAGAATAGCTTGAGCCCCAACCTCCCTACCCCCTGCCAAAAAAGAAAAGAAATCTGGCTACAAAGAATTCTAGTGAAGCAGTGATGAGGTTATACATATAATGTGCCCCTTACATGTTAAGCTCAAAGATGGCCATTTCTTCAGCTCTTGGGCCTTCCTATGCCTCTTACCAACAAAGAAGTTTCTCTCTACTAACCTGGCTCCCTGGGCTCCACAGGGACTTCGGGAGGGATCTCCTCAAGAACTCTCTCAGGAGTCACAGCCTCTAAGAGGTGTCGAATCTTTGGGGAGGGATTGGGAGCAAAAGACAGGGTTCAGCTTCAGCCCCTGCTTTCCCACCTGCACAACCTTATTCAAACAATGGTTGGTGATCTTTTATGTCTCACTCTTGTGGCACACATTAGCATGTAGAAAACCCACTTGTCATCTGGTCTCCTTTCCTCCTGTTCCTGCCCTTACTGTCTACCCCCCAATTGTGTATCTTTTAATCAGTTTGTGCAAGAAGCACTGGATCCTTATGTCAAGTGTTTTGAGGAACTGAAGTAAACAAATGATTCCTGATCTTAAGGGATATATCATCTAGTGGGGAGACAAGCTTGGATATTACCCCAACAGTCAAGGCAAAGGATAAACCAAGGCCCCAGTAAAGGGCTGAGTTCATGAATTGCATTTTGTTCTAGCTAGGAGTGGAATAAAGACTTCACAGAAAAGGGTGGCATTAGAGCCAGGTCTGTAAAGATATGTAAGACTTGGCTAGAAAAGAATGAAAGGTGACCATTATGGGCTAGAGAAATAACACAAGCAAAGAAATGAATGAGATTTTCTGAGCACATGGGTCAGACAGGGGTGCTAGAAGTCTGGGATGGTTAGCACTGAACCAGGGGATGGAGAGCCCCAAATATTAGTATTCTGTTTGTAACAGAAGCCATTGTTTGGGAAACTGATGAAGGGGCTAACATTAAGCTGTGGGAGAACTGGGAATGGATGGAGGACACAGGTAAGGAAGGCCAGTGCAGAGAGATGATAGGGGCCTGGATTAGGGCCTCATCCGTGAGAACACTGTGGATATGAGTGGAGACAAAAGCTGCCTCCAGTGGGGAGACCACCTCTCAAGTTTGCCCTGAGTAGCTAAGTACAGTGTGGGCTTTCCCTAAATGGGTCCATCATGACAGTCCCCTTCCTTGCACATGTCCTGTGGGGGGAGAGCTATGATGGACTCTTTCGCAAGCCCCAGTGTAAGACTGGGGCAGCACTCCCCTTCTCATGAATCTGGTGTTCCAGAGGAAATGAGTCCTACCTGAGGGATATCAAAAGGACTGGGAAGTCTGGGATCCACAGACATCATCCCGAAAAAGGGGTCTGGAGCATCTTCTAGGGTCTCCATCATGGCTTGGTGATTAGGAAGCAGTAGATTGGGTCTGCAAGAGAGTGGTGGGCTGTCAAGGACTTAGACAGATAGGCTGAGGCCAGGTGGGTGGGTGTCCCACCAAGGGCTGGGTGGTCCCAGTTCCAGGCGGACACTCACAGCTCAGATTCCACCATATCAATGCGGATCTGTAGCTGGGCCCGATGTAGGCGCTCCAGGATGTGCTGGATGTCCTCTGTGGGCAGGGAAGGCAAGGTAAAGAGCCAGCCAAGGGGGGGACCACTCAGCTCCTACCCCACCTCTGAGTGTTCCAAGCCTTACCCACGAGGTACTGGCATTGTTGATAGTAGACCCGGATCACACCAATCTGGAGCTGAGCTGAGAGATACAGGGAGAAGCGGGGCCGCGGCTGGCCAGGCAGCGGAGGTTTCACTCGAACCAGCACATAATTGAGAATTTCCTCGCTGAGGGACATAATTGAGAGTTTCTTCATCGCGGGAAAAACACGCCCTGAACACTGCTGCACCCAGGATGGGCCTCACAGCCTTGCCCGCCCCATGTCCTTACGTACCTCCCACCCCGGCACTAGGCCCTCCCTCTGCCTTTTTCTGGGCCTTACCAGGTCTTCACCACGTTCACCTGCAGGTATTGGCGCTTCACCAACCGGCTGCCGCGGGTCGCTGCTAGCCTGGAGGAGTAGGGGAGAGTGAGAGGGGGCGGAAGGAGGGGAATCGACACACTGGGATCCCTGGGTCCCCCTCCTGGCCCACCTGACCTGCCCTCACCAGATGGTGGCAAAGCAGCCAGTGTGGCGCTGAAGCACGTTGGGATAGTAGAACATGGTCTTTGCGAGCTTTCAGCCTCAACTCCACCACTCAAGAATTCTTTACGGCACAGGATTCCCAACACCGTCGGGAGAAGTAAGGATTTGGACAGGTGCTGCGGGGCAGGGCGGGGGGGGGGGGGTACCCAGAAAGCCAAATTAATGAAGTGATCAACAATTTGGAGTATAAACGATTAAGGGGCTAACAAAACAGGGACTCAGGAGTTGGGACGCCCCTCTCGTGGGCCTAGAGTGGGTCCGCACACAACGTGGCTGAGTCGAACTTACCAGTCTCCCTGGTTGGATTCCAAGTTGGAGATGCAGAGCTCCGAGGAGAGGCCCGGGCTTTTGCGCAGGCCTTGGTCCTCGAGTCCCAGGAGCGTTGCCAGGCTCCTGGGCCTTGCACTACATTGGGCGCCTGCAGCGCAGGCCTGTGTCGCCCCTTCCCCCCGCAGGACTAGTTCCCGCTGCAGAGAGGGCGCGCGCACGATGGATGTGCACCTTGCTCCTTAGTAGGTGGCGTCTTTTGCCAGGGGCAGCCAATGGGGAACGGAAGACGCGTTGGGAGCCAAGTAGTCTAGGCTCGAGGCAACAGCGTCTCTTGAGACTGACAACGAACCAATCGCAAGGCCCTGCGCCCCGCTGGGGGCCATTGTGAGGTGTTGCGACCAATGGGCTCTCGTTGTCGCCTCTAGTAACAGGCGCTCTTCTGCTGGCCAATGAGCAGGGAGCAAACTCAGCCTCTCTTCTGTAGTGAGCCTGGCAGGGGAGGTTGGGTCATCTCGGGGGCAACTGCCCTGACCCTGCTCAGGGTGCCAAGAGTAAGATCCTGACCTGTGCTTAGACCCCGTCCTTCCCCCCAGATTCCACCAAGTGGGGCTGTGTTTCCACCTACAGTCTGTCATGTGCTGAGGCAGTAAAAATGATGCGAGGTGGCCTTGGAGCCTCCACAGGTCAAAGAAAAAGTCGATCTCACACCAAACAGAGGACTTAAGGGGTCATTTCCTAAACTTGTGGGGTTGTAGGTATGCCCCGTGTGGTCTTTTTCCAGTTGTGCACAAGTTTTGGCTGAAGTAGACGAGCTTTGTTGCATGTATGCATACTTCTCAGTCTACAAAAGCCATTTGTCTCAATCCTTTATGTAAAATTAAGGTTGTAATTACAAATATCTCTTGTCTCCATGACTCCTGCCTTTGCATAGCCATTCCTTTGACCTGGAATGTCCACCCCTCCTTTGACTCCAGGATGTGCTTCTTCCTAAGACTTATCTCTGATTGTAGCTGAGCTGACCCTGTCTTACTACATTCCCCTTCATCATGGGAGCTGTTGAGTTTGGGGGTTTGTTTTTTTCACTGAGTGCCTGGACTAGTTCAGTAAATATTTGTCAAATGAATGTTCAATTGTGCTATATTTACAATCATAATGTCGAAGTTGACAAAGTTTAGGGATTTTGGCCAGATGCAGAGGCTCATACCTGTAATTCTAGCACTCTGGAAGGCCAAGGTGGGAGGATCCCTTGAGTCAGGAGCTCCAGGCCAGTCTGAGCAAGAGTGAGCCCTCATCTCTTCTAAAAATAGAAAAATTATCTGAGAGAGGTGGCCAGCACCTGAAGTCCCAGCTACTTGGGAGGCTGAGGAGGATCACTTGAACCCAGGAGTTTGTATGCCGTGAGCTAGGCTGACATCATGACTCTAGCCTGGGTGGCAGAGTGAGACTCTGTCTCAACCACCCCCCAAAACTGAAAGGGATCGAGATCTAGTCTAAGCCATGCCTTCACAGATAAGAAAACAGAAGCCCACATAGATGGTTTCTCTGAGACCACACAGCTGCTTTGTGAGAGCCTGGTTGGGAATTCTCCTATCTTGAATCCCAGTGTTCCAGCCCTATCCCACTGTGCCCAGCAAACTGATTTTTACATGATGCTTACAAGTTGCTGCAATCACTGTCCATGAGTTGTCAATGTTCACAAGTGTTCTTTTGGGGGCACAAAGATGATAAAGTGGAGGCTCCAGCCCTTATGGTGCTTTGAGCACAGTTTAGGAAAAAGCAAGAAACACTGAGTAAGCTATTTGTTCATTCATCCATTCATTCAATTCAACAAGTATTTGTTGTGTGTCTGTCACAGGCCTACTACTTGTCAAGCACTCCTCTAGGACACTGGAGATACAGCAATTAACAAAACAAGTCTCTGTTCTTGTGGAGTAGGGAATGATAAGTAGACAAACAGAAATTTGGGAAGTGGTGATCAGTGCTATGAAGAAAAATGAGGCAATATAGGAGGATAAAGAGGGCTGCTATTTAGGTAGGGTACTCAGGGAAGCTTTGCGCTCTCTAAAGAGGGGATATTTGAAGAGAGGTGACAATCAAGTGCCTGTTTTAAGAAAGAGTACTTTAGACAAAAGAACCAGCAAGTGCAAAGATCCTGAGGGAGAAATGTATTTGGTGGGTTCAAGGAGCCTGGAGCAAAGCAAATGAGGGAAAGAATGGAAAGAGGTGAGGTTCCAGAGCAGGAGGGAGCTACATCACAGGACCTCGGAGGGCAAGATAAGGATTTGGGTTTTTACCTAGAGTGAGCTGGGACTCAAGGGTTTTGAGCAGAGGAGAGACATAATCAAATCTATGCCTTAAGAGGCTCTCTACTGCACTGAGAATAGGCGAAGGCAGAGAGAGTGGAAACAGACGACGTGAAGGAAGCAGAAAGAGATATGAGAGATAATAGTGGTTTGTTCCAAAGTGCAGGTGGTAGAAACAGAAAGAAGTGATCATATTCTGGATATATTTTGAAGGAATAATGTACTGATGAATTGGATGTAGAATATAACAGAAAATGGAAGTCAAGGAGGTAATTTAGACCTCGTACAAAGAACGTCCAGGAAGGCCCGGTGCCTGTAGCACACTGGTTATGGTGCTGGCTACACTAAAAGTGGTGGGTTCAAACCCAGCCTGGGCCAGCTAAACAACTGCAACAACAACAAAAAATAGCCAAACGTTGTGGTGGGTGCCTGTAGTCCCAGCTACTTGGGAGGCTGAGGCAAGAGAATTGCTTAAGCCCAGCAGTTGGAGGTTGCTGTGAGCTGTGACACTACGGCATTCTAACAAGGTTGACATAGTGAGACTGTCTTACAAAAAAAAGTCCAGAAAGGTTTTCAGCAAAATGAGGGCACAACCTCTGCACTCAGTACTTAATGTCTTCACTATCGTTGCAGGCTGTTTAGGCTCTTGATTTCCCAGGAGGATAATGGACAAGACTTAAAGGAAGAAGGGAGATCCATGGAGGCAGAAAGGCTCAAAGACTGCACTGAGACTTGTCAACTGAGACACCAAGAAGATCGAGGAGGATTTAGGTATCTAGATTTGATCATGTTGGTGAGATACTGAGGGTTTATAAGAGTGAAATGACAGGAAGAAGTCTGGAAGGCAGGTGTCATGTGCAGGAAGGGAGAAGCTGGAGGATATGGCAGTCAGGTGAGTGGTGACCTGGATTGGAACTAGTCAGGTGAGAATGAGTGTACAGAGAATTACATGATAAGTGGCCTTGTGAAGGAAAAAGTTCCAGTTTGGTGGCAAAATCAATACAGGATAAAGGAGTATGATCAAATTTGGAGCTCTCAAATCTCAGCAAACAGGGTGTTGGTAACATTGATAGTCTAGGACAGATTATCTTTTTCATTTTTTTTTTTTTTTTGCAGTTTTTTTTTGGTTGGGGCTGGGTTTGAACCCGCCACCTCCAGTATATGGGACTGGTACCCTACTCCTTTGAGCCACAGGTGCTGCCCTATCTTTTTCTTTTTTTTAAGATGGAAGTCTCACTGTTTCTCAGGCTGGTCTTGAACCTCTGAGCCCAAATAATCCTCCTGCCTCAGCTTCCTCAATAGCTGGGATTACAGGTGCACACCCCCATGCCCAGCTCCAGATTTTTTTTTTTTTTCTTTTTTTGAGACAGAGACTCAAGCTGTCACCCTGGGTAGAGTGCTATGACATCACAGCTCACAGCAATCTCCAAGTTCTGGGTTCAAGCAATTCTCCTGCCTCCACCTCCCAAGTAGCTGGGACTACAGGTGCCTGCCACAACTCCCAGCTATTTTTTGGTTGCAGCCATCATTGCTGTTTGGCAGGCCTGGTCTGGATTCGAACCCAGCTCAGGTGTTCAGGTGTATATGGCTGGCGCCTCAGCCGCTTGAGCCACAGGTGCCAAGGAAGTCTTTTTTTTTTTTTTTTTGAGACGGTCTCACTTTGTCGCCCTTGGTACAGTGCCATGGAGTCATAGCAAACTCAAACTCTTTGGCTCAAGCAATTCTCTTGCCTCAGCCTCCCCAGTAGCTAGGACTACAGTTGCCGGCTACAACACCGGGCTATATTCAGAGGCGGGGTCTTGCTCTGGCTCAGGCTGGTCTTGAACCTGTGAGCTCAGGCAATCCACCCACCTCGGCCTCCCAAATGCTGGAATTACAGGCATGAGACACTGCGCCTGGCCATTTTTTAAATTTTATTTTTTATTTTTTGAGACAGAGCCTCAAGCTGTCGCTCTGGGTAGAGTGCTATGGCATCACAGCTCACAGCAACCTCCAACTCCTGGGCTCAAGCAATTCTCCTGCCTCCGCCTCCCAAATAGCTGGGACTACAGGTGCCCACCACAACACCTGGCCATTCTTTGGTTGCAGCCATCATTGTTGTTTGTTTGGATTCGAACCCACCAGCTTAGGTGTATTGGCTGGCGCTCTAGCTGCTTGAGCCACAAGTGCCAAGCCAGGCCATTTTTTTAAAAGACAGACTCTTGCTCTGGTACTCAGACTAGAGTGCTATGGCCTCAGCCTAGCTCACAGCAACCTCAAATTCCTAGGCTCAAGTGATCCTCTTGCCTCAGCCTCCCAAGTAGCTGAGACTACAGGTGCCTCCCACCACACGTAGCTAGTTTTCCTATTTTTAGTAGAGATGGGGTCTTTCTTGCTCAGGCTTGTCTTGAACTCCTGACTTCAAGCAATCCTCCCACCTCAGCCTCTCAGAGTGCTAGGATTACAGGCATGAGCTACGGTACTCAGCCCCTCTCCTTAATTTTGGTTGCCTAGAGGGTACCTCTCTGTAAAGTGCCAGGCCAGAACCCATAGAGCCCAGACAGCATCCCAGCCAGAACCTCTGGGCATAAGAGAACAGCCTGGAGATGTCAGCAGGAAGCAAAGCCAAGTGCTCTACTGCTAAGTTTACATCTCTACCATCCCCCATGACCCATGCTACCTTCTTCTCTCAGAAAATCAGATACTGATTCCTCTTTCAAGAACTTTTTATTACTTTTCATTTTATATTATATTTCATTTATTTTATGTCATTTATTGCTTTTTTGAGACCAAGTCTCATTCTGCTGCCCCAGGGTAGAGTGCCATTGTGTCAGCCTAGCTTACAGCAACCTTAAACTCCTGGGCTCAAGTGATCCTCCTGCCACAGGCTCCAGAGTAGCTGGGACTACAGGAGCCTACCACAAACCAGCTAATTTTTCTATTTTTAATAGAGATGAGGTTTTGTTCTTGCTCAGGCTGGTCTTGAACATTTTATTTTAAATCCTTGGCAAAGATCTAAGAGGAAAGTATAAAGTGCTTGGCTTTAGAGCTTGGGATCAGGGGAAGAGGGAAAGGCCTCCTGTGTTCATACCATTTGGAAGTTCTAGTTCCTTAGAAATAAAAGACAGTTTATCTTCAAGGATTTCTTTTTTTTTTTACAAAAAAAAAGAAAAAAAATTATCCTTGAGTTTGCTACCAGTCAGTGTATGTGAAGAGCTCAAGGACATAACTATCACAGACAACCATTTAAAATTATCACAAAGGAAACAGATTAGTCAACAGGGTGGAGAATGAGTCTACTTCAAAGGAGATAGGAAGAACAGAGAGATGAGATGGAAGGTGGGTCCCCTAGGCTCTACATCAGGGACAGAATGGCTACTTGTTCCTCTGAAGTCTCCTCCAGTAAGTGTCGGGCAAAGGCCTGCTCCATCTGTATGAGACGAGAAGGGGAAGACGGTATCAGGAGCTCCCTCCCTGCTCGGAACCCCTTTGCCCTGCTGAACACCACTCCTCCCACCCGCATTAGACATGCTACTTTGCCTCTGTTCTGAACTCACCTGCACTGTGATAAGATTCTGTGCAGTATAACTGGGACCAGGGATTTCCTCCCAGAAATTCAGTGTTACCTGGAACTTGGGTTGGGGGCCCAGGCGCTGGAGGTAATTGGCCCAGTCTAAAAGAGAAAGGGTCAAAGGTTAGAAGAAAGAAAGAGAGGAGAGGCAAGAGGGAAGAGTGAGAAATCCGTGATGGAGAGGAGCACATGGAGACCAAGCCCAGAGCAGGAGCTACAGGGTCAGGAGAAATACTGGGAACCAAGTGCTACAAACCTGTATACAAACAGGAAAGGTGCCCCACAAATAAGGGGTGGCAGATTACAGTACAACTTGAAAAGCTCTCCACTAGGAGAATTTAAAGTCCTATAGGCTGCGGGGCTGGCTGCTAACACCGAAAAGCCCAAACTTTGCTACTTGCTCACACATCCCAGTGCTAGGGTGCCCATGGCTCTGGGAATACCCATACTCCACCCCTCTTATATTCACGGCCCCACTCCTAAGGTCAGCTGGAGTTGACTGGGGGCTGGAACTAGAACTGCGAAAGTGGATGGGGGTGAGGGGCAACCCTAGGGGATGGCTGGGGTGTGGTAGAGACAGGGTACAGGGGTGGAGGGCGTGATGTGCACCAGCTCTTCCAAAGACGTGGATGGTTATATGTGCCAATGTCTATGGAGGAGAGGGCCATGAGGCTCAGAACCTCTGTGCCAATTATGTTTGTTACCTTCATATAATTATATGCATCAATGTGATGCTGCTCCCTAAGATGTGACACTCTCATGCTGGACTCCATCTGAACCTCATCTTCCGTAACCTTGGCTGGGGAAGAAGGGCTGCGGTAGCTGCCAAGCTGAGCATATGGCCACATAGGATGTGCACACAGGAGAGCAGGGGTGCCATGCATAGACTCTGATTAAGGATCTGCTGACAAGGTGGTGTCAGAATCCACCTGGTTGGGCCTGGGGGCAATAAGAGGTAGTGGGGCTCAGTGGTTCAGTAGAAGCAGCCTCACCTCTGCAGAAGGTGGCAGTCCTGAAGAGCTCCACACACTCGTTGCTAGGCAGCAAATGTGGCCCCGGCCCAGGCGGGGCCTGCGGTGCATTCCAGGAGATGGGGATGGGGCAAAGGCGCTGCACGAAGAGGCCGTGGGAGTTGCTGGCCACCAGGACACCTCTCTCAAGCTGACTCAGCAGGCGCTGCATGGGCTCCAGTGGGCCAGGCCTGGGAAACACCACCTGCTTCATGCTGCTCTCTGAGCTGGAGGGCTCTGCCACAAGGCGGCAGTCCAGGCTCTGCACCTGCACTTTGCTCACCACACGCCCTCCATAGATGAAGGTGAGCAGCAGCGAGTAGTCTGGGGATAGAAGAGCCCAGCTGTGCCTGGTGCCAGAAAGTGCACGGGTTGTCAGGAGCCCCTCTCCCAGAGGCTACCTCTTTACCTCTGCCCCCTCACTAGGCAGGGGGCTTTCCTACCACTCAGGGGGAGTAATGAATACGTGTATTCGTGGGGCCTTGGGGCTTATGCCCAGGCCTTGGAGTTTCCAAGAAGGTCCCTGGAGATGGGGCTTCTGTTTAGCTCAAAGAAATCAAAGTCATAACATTGACTGCCAGGAAACAGAATGTGTACGGTTGTATTTTTGAGAAGCAAGCATTTTGGAGTCCAGACAAGCAAGTGGAATTCTCACTGCCTACAAACCTGTACCTCAGTCTATGTAAGGCTGGCTCAGTTTGCTGCAAGCCCAGCCTAACAAGACAACCAAACATAGTCAAAGGAAGAAGACTCAAGAGGAATAGGGAATAGGAAAGAGGTGGAAATGTCAAGTACCTGACCCTGGAGGAGGCAGAAACTCCAGGGACACCTGATCCCCTTGAAAGGGGGCCTCAGTTGTGTCTGTACCTAGAAGGGAGACAAAGGCACTGGTCATTCAGAGTAGGACCGGGAATCCCAAGAGCCAGAAAGTATGATACAGGGATGACACAAGAGACAGGGGAGATGGTACCTTCCTGCAGCTCAGGGCTGTGGCTGTGGCTGCTGCTGCTGGTGCTGCTCTTGCAATCTGAATGGCCTTCTCCTCCACCAGCCACTACCTCCTCCTATAGACACAGTGCCTATCATCAGCTCACCTCTCCCTCACATTCCTGTCCTGCCCTCAGGCCCACCCAGTTCCCTCACCAGCTCTCACATTATCAAGGGGGTCCTGAAGCAAGGAGTGACTGGGTATACAGTTTTTCAAAGTACTCTCTTCCTCTTCCTTCTCAGAGGACACACAACTGTGGTGTCGCTTTAATTGTGATTTCTGGATCCCTGGCTTGGCTGTGGAATCATTGAGGGGGGATAGAAAGGTCAGGGTCTTTCACAGACACAGAGAGTGAGGGAGAGGTATGAGGCAGGGAAAGGATAGGCAGGACTAGGAAGGGGGTCCTGGGTAGCAGCTTCCCAAGGGCAGGAATGGGGCAAAACCCTGAGGGGCACGGGGCAAGCTTGTATCTATATCCTTCCTCCTCAGTCTGCTGGTTCACTCACAAGTTCCTGGTGGCAGCAGTCGATACACCTTGTAGGGCTCAGCAACATCCATGCGGCTTCTCTCAGGAACCTCTTCAAACTCAGAGCTCTTATTGAGGGCACAGCGCAGGCGAGTCTTCCAGACAGCAGGGCCTTCTGTGTCCCCTTCCTTGTATGTTCCTTTAAATATTGCCCAAGCCTAGGAAAGAGAAGAAGGAAAGAGGCAGCATGTTACAGACCCCAACTGCCCCTCCAACAAGGCTACCTTCACGGGCCACAAAGCCTAAGTACTCACACAGGGCCCTGTGAGTGAGAGAACGGTTCATTCATGATGGCTTTGTGCTCTGGTGCTAACATCTTGAAATCCTAATAGTTTTTGAATGAGATCTCTACATTTTCATTTTGCACTGCGCTCTGAAAGTGATGCAGCTGGGTCTACTCTCCAATAACCTGCCCTTTACCTGAAACCCAGGCAGATGCAAACGCTTGAGGGTAAGTGTACCAGTGTACAGTCCATCCCTCACTCAGAGGGGATGGTGGTTTCCAGGCCCTTTCACCTTGAAGAAAGCAGCATCTTGGTCCTCCCGGAAATCCTGCTTGCCTGCATGCTTCCAGGGAATCCGGAACATGGTCTTATCTTTATCATCCCAGCACACCCCTGGGAATTGTCCACTCTCCACTTGCTCCACCACCCAGCTCCGGAGTTTTCGAGTGCGGCGCACCCTGCCTGATGCCATTCTGGGGGATGAGAGAAGCAGGAAGCATCAGAACTACCCCTTGGGAGGGAACATCTCCTGAGACCTTGGCCAATGGGGCTATTCTGTGAATGGCCCCCACAGAACCCATCCATCTTGGCTCTAGATACATTTCAACATTCTCTGAGGCAGAACTGTTTCAGTTCCCACCATTATTAGCAATTACAAAAAAGAAAGAAAGAAAGAAAAGAAAATTCATTCCAAGCTGTGACACCTAGAAGGAAACCTTAGGCATTGGTCTAAACTGTAGGACTTTTCAGGAAAGTTTTGTTTGGGAGAGGATTCCCCTGGTGTTCTGTTTCTGGCAAGAGGCTCTGCCCACCTATAGAGACAATATCTGCTTCTGAAATGCCTCAGCCCTCTTCATTTTCCCTCCCCACAACCTGTCATTTGAATCCCAGCCCTCTCCCCCACTTGGGCGGGTCAGAAAGCTGGGGCAGGGCCTGGAAGCAGTCCATCAAACAGGGTCAGTTGAGGATAGGGCAGGTGCCTTCCTCTCTGAGCTACCAACAGGCCTTCCTGCCCTTTAACTACATGGTCTGGGGCACTAGCCTGCCTTATTCTCTCACTCACTCTCAGGCCAAACCTGCTTTCTAACTCACAGGCCTCTATTCTTCAGTGTAGCAGAGGAGCCCCAAGAGTCCCACCCCCAGCTCCAATTTGGTTGGCCTTTGTAGCCCTAGATCCCAGGGTCACTCTCCTACTAGGCTGATCTTACCAGAGCCGCTGTCCAGGCTGTTCCAGGGCTCAAAGGACCTCAGCTTAGAGGAGATCGGGAGCGTTCAGGGTGGTATGGCCGGCCGTAGACAGGATCTCAGCTTAGTTCCTGGATAGGCGCCTCCGTGATCTCTCCGCCCCTTTCAATAGTCCCCACCCTAAGTTTCAGTTCTCCTTCAGGGAGGTCCTTTTCCCTGAAATCACGTGGCCTCAAAGTTGCAGGGCAGCTGGCTGCCACCAGGGGGAAGCAGTATCTGACAATCTCACTGTCAAAATCCCAGTGAGCGGCAAGAAGGCCTTGCTGGCAGAGTTCAGCTCCTGCCTTGCTATCTTTCCCCTTCCTCCTTGCCATACTCCTTTGTGATACTGCAGCTCTCCAGGGAGCCCAGAGTTTCCTAGAGTCTGGCCTGGGGCCTCTGGATTGCAGTGTACACCTGTGCACCCTGTACTGTCCCAGCGTCTACTTCCTACAAATTACAGGACTTCAAATACCAGCCGAATTTGATGAAAAAACTAGTGTGGGAGGAAGCCCAGGCCAGATAGCTGGATGGGCCTACTTTGCCTATTTGTGGTATTAAGTCCTTCCTAACCCTGAGTCCAGGGTGGGTCAAGTGGCAAGCTTCAGGGGTCCCTTTCACTAAAACTGTTCCCCCCCTCCCCCCTTTTCCTGGTTTCCCTAGATGGTGGGGCCAGGAAGAAGGACCACCAAGAAGCCTGCACAATAAGATGCTTCTTTATTGGTGCTGGAGCTGTTCCTGAGGGAGTCAGGCCACAGGATCCTCATTAGGACTCTTGCCCTCGGCTACTTCCTTCTGCGAGGGATACTCTGTCCCAGGGGCACCTCTTCTGTCAGCTTCTGCAGAGAGAGAAGATAATGATACTGGAAGCCTGGAGCTCAGATAGTCTGAAACAGGTGATTTCTGGAGGGTGGGGTCAGAGGCAAGGCTGGGTGAAGGCTATACCTGTAACAAGCGGGCGCGGTAGACAGGGGCATCCTCTCCGGCCAGTGGCTGGGGGCGCAAGTGCAGGTAGCGCTCAGTGGCCGTCTCCAGCTCTTCCACCTCATACAGGGTGGCTGGGTCTAGTGAGTGGGCATTGATGAGGCTCACAAGATACTCTTTGTAGTGTGCCCTGGGGAGGTAGGAGAGCAGAATACTTGTTCTTTTGGTGGCTAATATTAACTGGACACAGGGATACTCAAATAAGACTGACAAGCCCTGCCTATTATACTTACACACGTAGTGCCAATCTGTACACACCACCTGCTACCACCTATACCTGCCCTTGCCCTGAAAGCCCACTTTCTCTCACCTCTTGTGAGAGTTATTGCTCCCAGAGACCCACTTTACTGCCTGGGCATGTCCTCACCACTCCTACCCTCATGCCCAACACCATGCCCTGTGTCCTGCCAGCACTCACTGGCAGAGGCCGGCATAGCCAGCTGGAGTTTCCTTGCCACAAGCTTCATCCCTGAGCCCATTGGGAACCTCTTTCTGTTCCATCACTCGGCAGCCACCTATGGGTGAGGGAAGAAAGGAACCTTTTGTTGGGAGGAGGCCACGGACCACAAAGCCCTAGGAAAAATGGAATATCCAGAGCAGGGAAGGCAGTCTCTAGGAAGGAGACTGAGCATAGAAAATTCCTGCTCCCCTAGTGGTGGAGGATACTTAGAGATGACAACAGCAGATCAACTCTGACACAGAAGCAGGGACCTTGTTGTCCTTCCTTTCTCTCCTTTTTATTCAACACATATTCCCTTGAGATAGCTTTTTTGGTTGTTATTTAGCTCTTGAATGCTTAACTTATTCTCTGAAGGTCTTACCTTTATTTATTTATTTTTTTGAAACAGAGTCTCATTTTGTCACTCTCAGTAGAGTGCGGTGCTGTCACAGCTCACAGCAACCTCAAACTCTTGGGCTTAAGCAATTCTCTTGCCTCAGCCTCCCAGGTAGCTGGAACTACAGGTGCCTGCCACAACCCCCGGCTATTTTTTTGTTGTAATTGTCGTTGTTTAGCTGGACCAGGCTGGGTTCGAACCCACCAGCCTCGGTGCATGTGGCTGGTGCTGTAACCACTGTGCTATGGGTACCAAGTCGCTCCCCTCTATTTTTTTGAGACAGAGTCTCACTCAGTCGCCCTGGGTAGAGTGCTGTAGCATCATAGCTCATAGCAAGCTCAAACTCTTACGCTCAAGTGATCCTCTTACCTCAGCCTCCTAAGTAGCTGGGACTAGAGGAGTTCACCATAACACCCAGCTAGTTTTTCTATTTTTAGTAGAGATGGGGTCTCACTCTTGCTCAGGCTGGTCTTGAACTCCTGAGCTCAAGCAATCCACCTCCCTTGGCTTCCCAGAGTGCTAAGATTATAGGTGTGAGCCACCTTACCTCTATTTTCTTAAAAATAATTTTTAAAAAACTTAAAGACTACAGCACCTGGTATTCCCAGGCTGTCTTTCATCCAAGTACTAACTAGGCCCTTAGCTTAGCTCATGAGATTGCATGAGCATGAGATCAGGTGCATTCAGGGTGGTATAATCACAGACCCTGGATTGTTAAGAAGTGGGTGCATTAGAGCCCTTATATAATACCTTTCTGATGCCCTCGTGGAACCTAAAACAATCCCCTGCAGCTAACAGGTCTCCTTAAATATCACTCAGCTAATTAATGAATCATTATCATTTGGGAATGGGAGAAAAAAGTTATGGGCTTCATGGGTGCAAGGTGTTTCAATGATGTCTAATATAAACTAGCTCAGCTACAAGGTGCATATTACCCTATTTTATAGAGAAAGGCCCATGGAGGACAACAAACTTGTCCAAGGGCACACACCAAGTGATCCCATACCCAAGGCTCTCCTTTCATTACACAGTGGGAGTCCAGCACACCATCTCCCCTTGTCCCAACACTCACCTCCAGGGACTGCCCGGGCCCCAGCTGGAGGCTCTGTATTAAACATGACATTATTGTCCTGAGGAAGAACAGACAGATGGGCATTATGTTCCCTTTAATGCTAGTCCTGCTGCATTTCCCAGCATATTGCCTTTTCCATTCTTGCCCCCCGCCACCCTGGGCCCAGGCTTCTTCTCCTGGGCAACCTACAAACCCAATGGGGCTGGCCACCTCTGACCTGTAGCAGCTTTTGGAGCCGGGGAGCAGTCCAGTCCCGCAGGTAGAAGAGGCAGTCTCGAGGGTGATGGCCATGAAGGGACTTTTTCACCCTGCAGTTAGGGTCTGGACATTTCTGGCAGAAACCCAGATGGGAGAGGGAAGTTGGAGACTGTTGAGGTCCTGGCCTCTCAAGAACCCCTACATGAGGGGTGTAAGGGTGAGGGGAGATGGAGACACTGGAGGGTCTGGAGCGAGCAAAGGGGGAGAGGGGACAGAAAGAGGTGCTTTATATCCCACTGACCTCCTCTTCTCTTCCCCAAGGCTGCTCCTCAATGGCCTTTGCCCCTCAAAACACAAGGGTAGGCCCCTCCCTATCCTACTAGCCCTTCCAGCCCTTCCTCATCCTTTGGGCTCACATTCTTGGCGTAAAAGGCATTGTAGCAACCACTGCAGAACTGGTGGCGGCACTGGGTGCAGTGAAAGTGCATGCAGCCTCCTCGGGCCAGTGCGTACGAGAACTTGCACTTGGGGCAATCTGCAAAGGACAGGAGGTCAGGACTGGGGCTGCAGGTCACCACTGCAACTCAAGGCCCTCACAAAGACAGCCACTGGTAAAGATAGACTACTGAGCAAACACACCAAGTGGGGCAGCCTTACCAATGCCATTTTCCTGAAGATACATTGCTAGGCCCTGGGCCTGGTATTCTGGGTCGTTGTTTCGTTTCCAGTTCTGGAAATCCTCACAGCTCCGACCTCGGTGCTGCTCTTCCCACTGCCGGAGGGAAAGTAAGGAAGCTCCATCCCAGGCCCTGGCCTTTCTTGCTGGCTCCTCCACACATACCCAGTGGTCCCTTCCCTAGTTCAGTTTGCTGTTGCCATCTGCCATTTGCTCAGACCCTAAACTAAGAGGCTATCCCTGGTTCTTTCATTTCCTTATACTACCCCATGTTCATTAGCAAGTCTTTTTGTTGTTGTTGTTGTTGAGATAGTCTCACTTTGTTGCCCTGGTACAGTGCCATGACATCACAGCTCACAGCAACCTCAGACTCTTGGGCTCAAGTGATTCTCCTGCCTTACCCTCTTGAAAAGCTGGGACTACAGGTGCCCACTACAATGCCCGGCTATTTTAGAGACCAGGTCTTACTCTAGGCTGGTCTCGAACTCGTGAGCTTAGGCAATTTGCCCACCTTTGCCTCCCAGAGTGCTGGGATTAAAGCAAGTCTTATTTCCACCACCTAGGCCTGTCTCAACCCTGTGCCCCTTCTACTACCACCTTACTCTAGGCCATCTTCAGAACTTGCCTTAGTTACTTGTCCCTCTGCTTCCCATTCCTGCTCACTTACCACATATTCTCCCCACTGCAGCTGAGAGGCCTTCAAAAGTATAAGCCAGGTAGATAGCTTGAACAGTATTTGGGGTGGTCTAGTTTTGAGGTTTGGAGTTGGGGTTTCAGGTGTTCACTTCATTAGTATGTTTTACAATGTAGATGAAATTTTTTTGGTATCACACATTAAACTTCTTAAAGATAAATGAGGTAATATTACCCCTTGCTTCATCTCACTTGGCCTTCAGGGCTCCCCTGATGTGGCAGCTGGTTCCTCTCTGACTGCTTGCCACCTTCACCCTTGCTCTCTAGGCTCCAGACACATAGCACTTTTTGCTGACTTTGGCCTTTCCATGTTTTGTTCTGTCCCAGTTTGTATGACTGGCTTCTTAACTTGCAGGCCTGAGCTTAAATTAAACCATTTTAGAAAAGACATGTCTGACCTCTTTACCCTAAATAAGACTATTCTGTTATTCTTTTTTTTTTTTTTTTTTTTTGTAGAGACAAAGTCTCACTTTATGGCCCTCGGTAGAGTGCCGTAGCGTTACAGCTCACAGCACCTCCAACTCGAGAGCTTAGGCGATTCTCTTGTCTCAGCCTCCCGAGTATCTGGGACTATAGGCGCCCACCACAACGCCCGGCTATGTTTTGTTGCAGTTTGGTTGGAGCCAGGTTTGAACCGGCCACCCTCAGTATATGGGGCCGGCACCGTACCCGCTGAGCCACAGTTGCTGCCCTAATCTGTTATTCTTTATCTCGGATTCATTTTTGTTTTCTTTGTGAAACTTCTGCCTACAATTAGTTTTTCCCTCCTTCCCTCACTTTTTTTCTTTCCTTCCTCTCTCCCTTCTCTTTCCTTTTTCTCCTTTCTTCCTCCCTCACCTTCTCTTCTTCCCTTTGTCCCTGTATCTTGTCTGCCTGACTATAGCCCATGTCTATTTTGCTCTCTAATACACAAGCTCCCTTGAGTCTAACACAGTATCTGCAGTAGCTCATCAAGTATTTTTGAAAGTAAGATTGTGTCTCACCTGGCGCTTGCAGCGCACACAGAAGGTCTGGTGACACTGGGGACATGTTGCTTCCAGCTGCTCACGCTCATATATAAAGCCAAAGGAGCACTGTAAGTGCAAGAGCATAGCTTTATAGCTATCTGAGGCCTAGCTCTCCTCCATATTCAGCTCCTCTGGGCAAGCCACTTACCTGGGCACACCACAAGAACTTGGGGTCCCGCATCAGCACACCCTCAGTCAGCTTCTTATGGAACAATGCATAGGCATCTGGCTCTAGGCTCTCCCGAAGCTGAGGATAGGATGCAAAGGCAGTGAGTAGGTAAGGTTCCTGTTCAAAGCCCAGGGCATCTGAGTGCTAGGGGCTATATAGTACCTGGATGTCAAGGGTGGAAAAGTAGGGGAGTAACTGTGTGTCATCAGTGAGGTCAGGGCGGCCACAGGCAGGGCACACCATGTCTGTTATGTGCTTCTCCTTCAAAGCAATGGTGAAGTGCTGGCGGAAGCAGTCAGGACAGATGGTGCACTCACAGGAAGTCAGGGCCTGCATCTAAAGGGTAAGGGATAGGAGAAGAGGGGGTCAGAAGCCACAGCTGCCAGCCTGGGGAAGGAGCAGTAGCCAAGTGTCCACTGAGAAACCAGGGTCTGATTAACAACTAGGCAAAGGCAGCAATCTCAAGTGCCAGCAGGGTGCCAGACAGACAACCTAAACTTCTGAAGACAGGTTGAGAAAAGTAGGCAATGGCAAAACCTACGGTAAACACAAAATGCCTCTAAAGGCATTCATATTCAATTAAAAACATACAAAACATACAAATAGCATCCTTGAAATGACAAACCTATAGAAATGGAAAACAGATTAGTGGTTGCCAGATGACAGGGAATGGAGGCAAGGAGAGTACAACCACAAAAGGGTAGCATGAAAGTCTCTCTATGTCACCTTCAGTAGACTGGTGTCACAGCTCACTGCAACCTTAAACTCTTGGGCTTAAGTGATTCTCTTGCCTTAGCCTCCCAAGTACTTCCTGGGACTACAGGCGCCTGCCACAACGCCTGGCTATTTTTTTGTTGCAGTTGTCATTGTTGCTTTAGCTGGCCTGGGATAGGTTCGAACCTGCCAGACTCAGTGTATATGGCTGGCGCCCTACCCACTTAGCTACCGGTACCGCCAAAAGAGTTCTTTTGTTGTGATGAAACAACCTGTATCTTCATTATGGTGAGGGTTACATGAATCCATATGTGAGACAGAATTGAACAGAACCACTGTGTATGTAAAAAATGAACAAGTTCTACAACATAGGTGGGTGTGGTGGCTCATGCCTATAATCCCAGCACCCTGAGAGGCCGAGGCGGGTGGATTGCCTGAGCTCAGGAATTCAAGACCAGCCTGAGCAAGAGTGAGACCCCATCTCTACTAAAAACAGAAAAACTAGCCAGGAGTAGTGGTGCATGCCTGTAGTCCCAGCTACTACAGAGGCTGAGACAAGAGGATCACTTGAGCCTAAGAGTTTGAGGTTACTGTGAGCTATGATGTCACAGCTCTACTGATGGTGACAAAGTAAGACTCTATCTAAAAAAAAGAGCCGGGAAAAAAAAAAAACAAAAAAAAGATCTGCAGCATAGCTAACATTATAACCATGCCTAATTCTTGGTTTTTTTGAGACAGAGTCTCACTTTGTTGCCCTCAGCAGAGTACTGTGGCGTCATAGCTCTCAGCAACCTCAAACTCTTAGGCTCAAGCAATTCTCCTGCCTCAGCCTCCTGTTTAGCTGGGACTACAGACACCTGCCACAATGCCTGGCTATTTTTAGAGACAAGGTCTCACTCTGGCTCAGACTGGTCTCGAACCTGTGAGCTATGACAATCCCCACGCGTTGGCCTCCCAGAGTGCTAGGACAACAGATGTGAGCTACCCTGACAGGCCTTAATTCTTGGCTTTGATACTATACTATAATTATATGTCTGTTACCACTGGGGGAAGGTGAGGGAAGAGTATATACAAAGACTTTCCCATAAATCTACAACTATTTAAAAATAATTGTTTTTATTCAAAACAAAATATGACACATACAAAGTCAGCTTAACTAAATCAAACTATGTTTAGCCATAGACTGCCACTTCTGACCTAGAGTAAGTTGGCATTCAGGAGATATCAGGAGCTTATCCCCACCAAATGGATATTTGATGGTATCAAAGAATTACTGTTATTTTTTGGTGTGACAATGGCATTGTGGGTACATTTTCTTTTTTTTTCCTCTTTTTAATTGAGACGAGAGTCTCATTTTGTTGCCCTCGAAGAGTTTTATGACTGGGCACAGTGGCTCATGCCTGTAATCATAGCATTCTGAGAAGTCGAGGTAGTAGGCTCTCTTGAGCTCAGGAATTAGACCTTGAGCAAAAGCAAGATCCCAACTCTATTAAAAATAGAAAAATCAGCTGGACATTGTGGCAGGTGCCCATAATACCAAGTATGTGGGAGGCTCAGGCAGGGGGATCTCTTGAGCCCAGAAGTTTGAGATTGCTGTGAGCTCGGCTGATAACATGGCCCTCTAGCCTAGGCACCAGAGTGAGACTGTCTCAAAACAAAGAAAAAAATTGAAATGAGTATTATCTTTTAGAGATATGTACTGAAATATTTGCAGATAAACTATGATGCCTGAGATTTGCTTCAAATAATCCTCTGTGTATATAAATGAAATAAAGATTGGCCTTATGTTGATTATTGCTAAAGATTGGTGATGAATACACTGGCAGTTGGGGTGGGGGATGCAGGCAGTAAGGGAATCTGTTACACAGAGAACTATAATTTTCCTTACTATATTATGTTTGAAAATTTCCATAATAGAACATTAAAAAGACTCGGTGCCTATGGCTCAAGCTGCTAAGGCACCAGCCACATATACCTGAGCTGGCAGGTTCGAATCCAGTCCAGGCCCGCCAAACAACAATGACAGCTGCAACCAAAAAATAGCCGGGTGTTGTGGCAGGTGCCTGTGGTCCCAGCTACTTGGGAGGCTGAGGCAAGAGAATTGCTTGAGCCCAGGAGTTGGAGGTTGCTGTGAGCTGTGATGCCACAGAACTCTACCCAGGGTGACAACTTGAGGCTCTGTCTCAAAAAA
>CAUYPK010016618.1:0-30434 GCA_963574355.1 Loris lydekkerianus | reverse complement strand
GGGGGCGGGACTATGTGCTCAGAGATCTCTCCTCAGAGGTCCCTCCTCAGAAGCAGCATAACAAAATCCAAACTTGGCAAAGAGCCACAGTATACAAAATAATGATAAGAGGCAAAGAGCCGCATTCATTTTGGCCAGGAGCCGTATGTGGCTCGAGAGCTGTGTGTTCGCCACCCCTGCTTTATTAAGAGCAGTTTTTAGGTAACAAAATAGACAGGAAACTAGAGAGATTTCCCATGTGCTTCCTGGCCCAAATGTGTGGTCTCGCCTGTTACCGACATACTCCCCCAAAGTGGCCCCTTTGTTATAATTGAACCTGCATGAACACATCTTTATTATCCAGAGTACATAGTTTACGTTAGAGTTCATCCTTAGTATTTTATATTATGTGGGTTTGAACAAATATGTAGTTATATGCATCTACCATTGTAGTATCATACAGAGTAGTGTCATTGCCCTAAGAATTCTGTGCTCCTCTTCATCCCTTCCCCTTATCCTCTCTCCAAACCCCGGCAGCTATTGATCTTTTTATTGTCTCCATAGTTTTCCCTTTTCCAGATTGTCATATAGTTGAAAATATACAGTATGCCAATATGCAGATTGGCTTCTTTATTTAGTAATACGTATTTGAGGCTCTACCATGACTTTTTATGGCTTGTTAGCTGTTTTATTATTATTATATTTTCAATTGACACATAATGATTATACATATTTATCAAATACAGTGTGATATTTCAGTATACCATGTACATAATGTGGAATGATGAATTCAGAATAATTAGCATATCTGTCACTCTAAGCAAATTGATGATTTTTAGAATGATTATTTTTATGATTATCAAATAAACCTGAATTTTAAAGGTTAATTTTATATTGTGGACTTTAATACAGGTATTCTGTTTTATTACATCTATGTTTTTGTTTTAATGTTTTCACTGACTCACAAGTGGTTCTCTTTATTTAGGAGGATGAGCAAGCAAGAACAGACTACTTCATTAGGACACTCTTACTTGAATTTGAAAATGTAGGTACTTTCTATTTAGAGACAGTCTCTTAAGAATAATTTTCAAAGAGACGATATATAAGTAGTATATTATCTTATTTAACATAGTGAAGGAAATTTATTTTTTAAGTTATATAAAATGGGAACAAAATCACTGTTATGTTTTATTTAGTATTGAGACTTATCCTTATCAAATTATCTAATAAGTAATTAAATTATAACTTAAGAACTATTCCTAAATTAAATAGTTATTCCTTTTTGTTGCAAATATTTTTCCTTTATTGCAGAAAGCAGATTATTGTATTGTTTACGTAATTATTACTCTCTTCTACTAGTTTATAATTTTTTTAAGACAAATCATTATCAAAGCTAGTTATATAGTTCCATTTACATACATATTGTTTTTAACTTGAGGCTGATTTTAGTAGTTCAGAGCTATATAAAATGATAATTTCTCTAGGAAAGAATCAAAATCTGATGGACATTAAAAGAATGCTGTCAACTTCTTCCTCATCTCTCTATTTTAATATCTTAATTTTTAAATCATTGTAAGTAATTCATCTTGGTGATGAAGTCTACATCATTCTCCCCAACTCATGTATTTGTAATCATACCTACAACTTTCTACCTTCTTATTGATAAGCAGACATGGGTCCAGTACTCTTAATACCCCCTTGACTTTTACTAATTGTGTCCCTTTAGATGAGTTATTTATTTTACTTTGGTTACTGTTTTTTAATTTATGGTGATAATAAGCACTTTATTGAATTTCTGTAGTATATCAGGCATCTCAGTCCTCTTAACTTCATAATAGCAGATATTGTTAACACTGATTACATATAAATAAAAATATAGAAGCTTTGAGAAGATAAATAGCTTGCCTAAAGGTATTCAGTAAATGGCAAAAGTAGACTTTGAATACAGTTTTGCCTAGATTCCAAGCAGTAGGGTTTCTGTCCAACACTTAGATTAATTGTTCTCAAAACATTTTGACTTCAAGATTTCTTCCCATCCTTAAAAATTATTGGGGATCCCACAAAACTTTTGTTTATGTGTGTTCTATCTTTCATTATTTACTAAATTTAAAATTAAAACTGAGAAATTTTCAAAAACACAAATATACAAGCACATATACCATTAACTATTAAAGAAAAAAGCAAATAACACCTTAGTATTATTCTGAAAATTATTTAAAACTTATAGTCCCCCATTAAAGGGCCAGGGAAGTGGTTGTACCCAGACCTATAATAAGACAAGTGGATTAGACTAGATCATTTCTAAATTCTATTTCTATTTAATAGTCTATTAATCTAATCACTATAGATTCTAATATAATGTTTATGGTGTATTGCTCATCCATTCAATAGTGTAGATTAGTTGAATAGTGTATATGTAGTGTAATGATTAAAGTACACATTCTAGAAGTAAGACTACTGAGTTTACATTTCACATTTGTCATTTCCAGTGAAAGTTTGGGCACGTCATTTTATCTTTGTTTCCTTACTTATAAAATGAGGATAGATAGTATTGAGAGTTCTTTTCCTCATGGAGATTAAATAAATTGTTACATGTGTGAAGCCCTTGGATCATACTTGTTGTATAGTAAATAGTCAAAAGTGTAGGTTATTATTTATTTGGTTTTTCTTTCTTTATTTTGGTAGGCAATGCTAAATACCATAAAGAGTTTCTTAGAAATTATAGTTAAATAAGATATGCAGCTTTAAAATTTTATAAATGTATTTTTGTAATTGTTGAATTTGTTTCTCTCAAAGGAATCTCGTAGGCTATATCAGTTTCATTATGTGAACTGGCCAGACCATGATGTTCCATCATCATTTGATTCTATTCTGGACATGATAAGCTTAATGAGGAAATACCAAGAACATGAAGATGTGCCTATTTGTATTCATTGCAGGTACAAAAGAATTTCCCAAACCTAGAAATATCATATTTTTCTTTAAGTTTAATGTTAAATGCAGTTTTATTTCTGCATTAATAAGAAAGTTATCCTAAATTTCTCCTGGCCTTGATATATGGCATGTTTCAGACTGCAAATTGATGTAATCTCATCTGGTTGACAGACCATTTAGACTGAATATCCAGCCTACGGCCTATGTGGATTATTTGAAACCTGTTTTGTTTATCTTTGGTGTCAGATATCACAAAAATTATGCACGAACCTTTTTTTTTCTCATCAGCTTTTGTTAGTGTTTGTGTATTTAATGTGTAGCCCAAGCAACTTTTATTTTTCAGACCTCATGGTGCAACCGTAGTGCATCTGACTCCCAAGACAACTCTTATTTTTCCTATGTGTGGCAGGAAAAAAATAAAATAAAAGTTTGACTCCCTGATAGAGTTAGTTATCATCTATTTGAAAATGGTATTCAAACTATAGAATATGGTATAAAAGTATAGAATATACTCTTTTTATTGTTCTCCAATTAGAGCATATGGTCTCACTGATGCTCATCATACTGTACTTCTTAAAGTCAATACAGTAGTATTACAGTCAGTTTTCTTCAAGTGGCTAAGCGGTTTTCATGCTTGATGAAATGAGATTTTTAAAAATATAAATGAGATTTATACAGACATGAGACTTTTAAAAATATAAATGTATATAGATGTACATACATATGCTCTTATTGATCTAAGATACTATCAACGCTAAGACACACTTACTTTACGTGCGTTAAGAGTGGAAAATGTCATTTATAAGAAGGCATTGATGATAAGATATATACCAATTTCAGAGCAATTATACCGTAGATTGACAGTATGTTTTAGAATTGATGAAAAACTCAATGCTATTACCTTTCCTGAGGTGCATTAGTTTTCCTATTTGTACCACTACCTGTCATGTCATAAAATTATATTAGTTGTAGCTACTGACAAGAAGTTAGCACTCTTACAGTAAGGTGACATTAATAGGCATTTCCTAGGTATTTTTATCAAATCATGTTTTATAACAGATTACCTCATTATACACATTATGTAAGACTAAATGATTACTGACATCAATCAAGCCGTCTCTGAAACTGAAAGTACTAAGTATAGTGAGCCGGACATAGTGGCTCACACCTGTGATCCTAGTACTCTGGGAGGCCAAGGAGGGTTGATCAACCAAGCTCAGGAGTTTCAGACCAGCCTAAGCAAAAGCAAGACAACCCCCCTCTACTAAAAATAGAAAAAACTAGCCAGGCATTGTGGTGGGCGCCTGTAGTCCCAGCGACTCAGACTAAGGCAAGGGGATCACTTGAGCCTCAAGAGATTCAGGTTGCTCTGAACTAGGATGCCACAGCATTCTACCCAGAACACAGAATGAAACTGTCTCTAAAAGGAAAATTGAAAAAAAAGAACATACTAAGTATAGATGCATCTACTTTAACTTGCTCTATAGAAATCTTTCATTTATTCCAGTAACATTCAAAACTCAATTAGGTTTCGCAAAATTAGTCATTTGGACATGTAAACCCTGCCGTTAACATTTGAAGGAATAAATATGAGATTGTTAATTTTTGGGCAGGGGCGTTAGTTAATTTTATATTGCAGAAGGGGGTTTAGTTCTATAATATACTTAAGACAAGTCACTTTAAGTAACTAACTGTTCTTAATCTTAACATTTTGGCTATTTCTGTTACATGGCCATTCTCTAATTGTCAGGCTACTCAATCCTTTTAATAATGAAGGGCAAGAAAACATTCCAGTAGGGAGGAAGAGTCCTTAAATTTTTATGTCAGGTCAAGGAAATTTTCTGTTGTGGCCCCTAGATCATAAGCATCTCTATGACTCTTAGACCCTTAAATATTGACATTCGGGCTCAGCTCCCTTAGCACAGTGGTTGTGGTACCAGCTGTATACACCAACGCTGGCGGGTTTGACGACAATGACAACTGCAACAAAAAATAGCCAGGTGTTGTGGTGGGCACGTGTAGTCCTAGCTACTTGGGAGGCTGAGGCAAGAGAATCTCTTAAGCCCAAGAGTTTGAGGTTGCTGTAAGCTGTGATGCCACAAGCACTCTACCGAGGGTGACATAATAAGACTCTGTCTCCAAAAAAAATAAATTAAAAAAAAAAAAATATATATATATATACACACACACACACACACACACACACACACACACACACACACACATATATTGACAGTTGTTTGTTCCCTGTCTCTTCTGACAACCTCTCTATTACCAACTGGCTTCTGAATTATAACTTGTGGCTCTGCTCATAGAACTCATTGTTGTTCTCCTTTTTGAAAGCTTTTAAAAATGTTTTGGCTCCATGATGACTTTTAAAAAATAGAAAGCATTCAAGAAACTCAGGAGCCTAGGCATGGTGGCTCATGCCTGTAATTCCAGCACTTGGGAGGCTGAGACGGGTGGATGGCGTGAGCCAGAGCGAGACCCCCATCTCTAAAAACTAGCTGGGTGTTGTAGTGGGTGACTGTAGTTCCAACTACTTAGGAGGCTAAGGCAAGAGGATCACTTGAACCAAAGAGTTTGAAGTTGCTATGAGCTATGACACTACGGCACTCTATCAAGGGTGACCAAGTGAGACTCTGTCTCAAAAAAAGAAAAAAAAAAAAAAGAGGGCAGCACCTGTGGCTCAAAGGAGTAGGACGCCGGCCCCATATGCCGGAGGTGGCGAGTTCAAACCCTCCCCCAGCCAAAACTGCAAAAGAAAGAAAGAAAGAAACTCAGTAAGGAAGTATACTTTCCTTTTGTTAAGGAAAAATATTAAGCAGTGTACTTAAACAAAGATAAGATATAGTAGCCACTTTGGCTTTGCTTTTTTTTTTTTTGACAGAGAGAGACGGAGTCTCACTTTCTTGCCTTGGCACTTGGCATCACAGCTCACAGTAACCTCAAACTCGTGAGCTTAAGCAGTTTTCTTGCCTCAGCCTCCCAAGTAGCAGGGACTACAGGCACCCCGCCACAGCGCCCAGCTATTTTTTTGTTGGAATTGTCGTTATTGTTTAGCTGGCTCAGGCTGGGTTTGAACCCACCAGCTTGGGTGCATGTGGCCGGCACCCTACTTACTGAGCTAAGGGCCCTGCCTGCTTTGCTTTATTTAAGATACATTTGGGAGGCCATGGCAGAAGGATCGCTTGAGGTAAGGAGTTTAAAGGCCAGCCTGCGCAACATAGTGACACCCTATGTTTTAATTATTTAATTAATTGTTTTTAATTAACCTAGTGTAGTGACATATACCTCTAGTCCCAGCTACTCAGAGGTAGAAGCAAGAGGATTACTTGAGCCCAGCCAGAAGTTTGAGGTTGCAGTGAGCTTTGATCATGCCACTACACAAGATTCCATCTCAAAAAATAAGTAAAATGAAGAAATTTCTTCAGACTTAGAGATTTGTTAGTTGAAATAGGTAAAGGATTTTTTTTTTTAAGTGAGTTTAAAGCACTGAAGATTTCTTATCCAGTTAGTATGATTATAGTACCTGTAATTAGTGAAGTAAAAAGGCTACTTTTTATTTATGGGCCAGGAAGGTGACTTGCTGTTAGAAATGTAGGAAGGCAGTTTTTTCTGTAGTTAATTCAGTAGTTAGTTGACCATTTAATTAAGTAGTTGACTGGTCAAAAACAAAAAAATATGTAATCATAGAATTAAAAATTAAGTTAATTTGACTTGACTTCTTTCATGTTAGTTGGAATTATTTCCTATTCCATTTCACTAAGGTTTTCCATTAAAAAACAAATTGACCAGCTGGGCAGGGTGGCTCATGCCAATAATCTTAGCATTCTGGGAGACCAAGGTGGGAGGATCCCTTGAGCTCAGGAGTTCCAAGACCAGCCTGAGCAAGAGTGAGACCCCCCATCTCTACTAAAAGTAGAAAAATTAGCTGGGTGTCGTGGTGGGTGCCTGTAGTCCCAGCTACTCAGGAGGGTGAGGCAAGAGGATCACTTGAGCCTAAGAGTTGAAGGTTGCTGTGAACTCTGGTGACATGATGGCACTTTACCCTGAGTAACAGAGTGAGACTGTCTCATAATAAATAAGGAAGTGAGTAAATGAGTAAATAAACAGACCATTTAGTATTTTTAAAAAAACTAAAACAGTATGTTAACTATAATAATTTAAAAAACACATCCATAGGGCAGGGCAGTGCCTGTGGCTCTAAGGAGTAGGGTACTGGCCCCATATACTGGAGGTGGTGGGTTCAAACCTGACCCCAGCCAAAAACAAAACAAAAACTGCAAATAAGTAAATAAAAAACACATCCATTAAAGGCAGCAAATCCTTTTTCCTTGTGTAAGTTCTACTAGAGGTGACCATTGTTAAAATTTTAGAATGTCCTTTTAGTGTGTGTATGTATATGTATATGATATTTTTTCCAAAGAATGTTTCCCTTTTTAGTGTATCATATGTGTCTTTCTAGTGTATAAATTTTCTTTTGTAATACATTATATACTATATATTTAACCATCATTCTTGCCTTTTAATTTATTACCTTACTCACCCTTACTTTTTCAGCTGTTTTAAACAATTTAAATGCTCAGTGACCAGTCTATTTTTTGTTTTTAGTTTACTTAAGTTGCCAGTCTTATGGTTAAATCTTTGAGCACATCTCCAATTATTTTATTGAGATTTTATCTAGAAGTGGAATTTCTAGATCAAAGGACCCAAACTTTTTCATGCTTTTAATATATATTTAATTTTGTTTGTTTGTTTTTTGAGACAGAGCCTCTCTTTGTCACCCTGGGTTCAGTGCGGTGGTGTCATAGCTTTTGGCAACCTCAAACTGCTGGACTCAAACAATCCACTTGCTTCAGCCTCTTGAGTAGCTGGAACTTAGGCATCGGCCATAACACTTGGCTAGTTTTTAGAGACGGGGTCTTGCTGGGCTGGTCTCCAACTCCTGATCTCAAGCAATCCCTCCCCCACTACCCCCCCTCCCACTTGGCCACCTAGAGTGCTAGTATTACAGGCATGAGCCACATTGCCAAGCAAAAATTTTTACCCATAAAATTGATGCCAGTTAATCCTACCAAGGGCAGTATGTGGGAGTGCCTGTTTCCCTATACACTCCCCAGTAATGTGTTTTTTGTTTCCTTTTTTTTTTTTTTTTTTTTTTTTTTTTTGAGAAAGAGAGACTCTCACTCTGTTGCCCCAGGCTAGAGTGCCATGGCAGCAGTCAGCCTAGCTCACAGCAACCTCATACTCCTGAGCTCAAGCAATCCTTCTAGAAGCTTCTACCTCCCAGAGACCTTTGATTTGTTTTTTTAATTCCTATGTGAGAGGCAGGTTTTTTGCCTCATTCATTTATACCTTATGTGAATTACTTATTTCTACATTTTGCCTATTACTTTATAACAGGCATTTATCTTTTCGTTATTGCACAAATTATTTTTTTACATTTATATTTTCGGGATAATATCCTTTAATCATGTAAATACCATGGTTTTTCATGTTTTCTGCCTATGTTTTGACAGACACATTTTGAATTGTCGTATAGTCAAATTTGTGAATCTCTTCATTTGTGGTTTTTGTCCATTGAAATATGCTTAGAAAGTCTTTCTCTAACACAATGGTGTAAAATTTTTACCTATTTAAAAACTTTTTTTTTTTTGAGACAGAGTCTCACTATGTTTATGTTACCTGCAGTAGAGTGTTGTGGCATCACAGCTTACAGCAACCTCAAACTCTTGGGCTTAAGTGATTTTCTTGCCTCAACCTCCCAAGTAGCTGGGACTACAGGTGCCCGCCACAACACTTGGCTATTTTTTGTTGCAGTTTTCATTGTTGTTTAGTTGGCCTGGGCCAGTTTCGAACCCACCAGCCTTGGTGTATGTGGGTAGCACCGTAACCACTGTGCTACAGGTGCGGAGTCTAAAGTACTATAGATTTAGTTTTTTAACATTGTACTTTAAATCTGCTTAGCTTTTTTTTTTTTTTTTTTTTTTGGTTATTGTATGAAGTAAGAATCTAATGTTTATTCTTCTTTGGTAACAATTCCCTGTACCATTTATGTGTCTAATCTTTCTCCTTTGGAGAATTTACCATTAAGTAATAAATACTTACATATACTCAGATCTATTACTGAATTTTCTATTATATGTCACTAATCTTGTTTCTGTCTTTGTAATACCATACTTTTAACTATCAAATTTTAAATATATGTTATTTTAGTCCCAGTAATTCTTAACTAAAATTCTAGAAATATTTTCATACAGGGAATTCAGAAACATATCAACAGCTAAGAATTAATATTATTGATGTTTATTATTAGGAGCTTAAAAATCATAGTAGGTTGCTTTTAATGTACTTTTGTCAGGAAGTTTTAGATTATATACTTAACAAACTATTAACACTTTAAAAAGTTTTGAATGGTGCATTAGAATGTCATATAACATTTTTCCAGCTTAAAAATTATTCTGATGTCAGTAACATCTTTTAATTACTCATATTGATTTTTTAATCCAATAGCACATATGTCTTCTTCTAGTTGAGAATCAGTTCTTTTCAAGTATTTTTGTCGGTCAAGCAAAGTGGCTAATGCCTGTAATCCTAACACTTTGGGAGGCCAAAGCAGGTAGATTGCTTGAGCTCACGAGTTGGAGGCCAACCTAAGCAAGAGTGAGACCCTGTCTCAACTAAAAATAGAAAAATTAGCTAGGTGTTGTGGCAGGTGCCTGTAGTCCCAGCTACTTGGAAGGCTGAGTCACTTGAGCCCAGGAATTTGAGGTTGTTGTGAGCTGATGTCATGGCACTCAACCCCAGCTTGACACAGTGAGGTTCCATCTCAAAATCTCAAAAAAAATAAAATAAAGTTAAAAACCTGGCACTGTTTTCTCTAGCTCCCATTAATTCTTTAGGAGATGAGAATGAATCAGTTATCTCTGTTCTTTTGATGAAATCACTGCTGGTGCTCAACCTACTTTCTAGGGCTTGTGGCATTCTTTATCATTCCTGTATCTGTTTTGCAGATTGAAATGATGTACTGTCTCTTCCTCCTTTTCTGCTATAAAACACGAGTCATCTTGAACATAGAATATATTTATCTTTATAAGATGTTGTTAGCTTGTGAAAGTTTTCTGAGGTAGAATTAGACTTCCAGAGTGAAGGTTCATAAGTATCATGTGAGTTACTCTTGGAAGTTTCTTAAGTTAAATTTCAAAAAGACAACAGTACCTCTTATTTTGTGATTTTACTTTATTCAGTTTCACGGACCTGAAGGGGTGGGTATGTACAGCTTTGGAGCCACATGTGGCCTTCTGACTCCTTGACTGGGGTCTTTTGACTAAATCCAAATTTTAGAAAACATGTCCTTTTATTAAGAGGGGTGCAGGGGAGAAAGATGAAGCTTTTCTTGCCTCCTTTGCTGCTTGAAAAAGAACAATCTTGAAATTGGGAGGCCTCAAGATCCCCACCACCACTGAGACAAGGATAGTAGTACTGAGATATTGTTACAAGTGTTCTATTTTATTATTAGTTACTGCTGTTAAACTCCCATAGTGTGCCTAGTTTATGAATTAGATTTTATTATAGGTATTTATGTGTCAGAAAAAACATAGTATATATAGGACTCAAGACTATTTACAGTTTCAGGCATCCACTGGGAATCTTGGACCATATCACCGGATAAGGACATACTGCTATAAAAACCTAATATGAAGAATGTTGCCCTGTACACACTTTAAATTGTAGTTTGTCACATTTCTTGAATGATTTTTTTGTTTCTGAATAACATGTTCATCTACATTTATTTTGTATATTTAAGGTACTTTTTATGGTGCTTATGTTCAAGTAATATATTTATTTTATGATAAAAATCAAATTATGTTTGTAAACTTTATATCCTTAGTGCAGGCTGTGGAAGAACGGGTGCCATTTGTGCCATAGATTATACGTGGAATTTACTAAAAGCTGGGGTAAGAATAATTTTTATGTAGTATTTTGTCCAGTGATCTATTATGATTTTCCAACTTTATGATTAATTGCAGTAAATTAAGTGCATATTAAATTAAGTGTATATTTTAGGTACATATTACTTTTTCTGAATTAGTTTTACTGTGTAAGAAGATTTAAAGAAAAGGTAGTAAAAAGGTATAAATGCTACCTATTGCCTTGGGATAAAGCACTGGGCAAACAGGGTAAGAGTATTGTTCTAGGTGAATGCAGCAGTAGGGATATAAACTGTACATTGACTTTTCCAATACAGAATTCTCATTGCCTTTGTATATTTCTAGATAAAAGTGTATTCCATTCAGCAAATATTTATGCCTACTAGAGACATTATGGTATAGTGGTTGAAGAAAGCTGACTCTGGACCCAGGCTGCTCAGATTAAAATTCTAGCTGTCGTTTATTAGCTGGGGATGTTGGTCACATACTAACCCCATTATGCCTCAGGTTTTTTCACCAGGAAATAGAGATCATGACAGTAATAATGGATATGAATTAAATAAACGAACCTTTGTTAAATTTTTCAGAACTATGTGTGGTATGTAGCAAGTGCTCAGTACACTGTTAGTACTTATTACTGTTGCTGTTGTTTGGGTTGTTGTCTCTACCACTACTGTTTCTAAGAAGTTATGTTTGATCTATGGAAGTTACAAGAATAAGTAAGATTCAGCCTCATTATAAATTTGAAAAACACAAGTCTCATTGTATATATATTTGGTTTTTTGCTAATCTGTAATCATTTTGTGTATGCATTGGGAAGTTGTAAGTAATTCCTTAAAAAGATCTCTGGAGTTAAATTTTATTTTTGTGTCCTCCAAAACATAATTATCTTCTAATACTCAAATGAACATGATTAAGTGAACAGAGTTTAAGTAAGATTCTACCACATTTTGACATAAAAGTCAAAAATTAAAATTGAAATGGGAAGAGGCACTCAATCGAATGCCAGCAAACAAAGTAAACATCTGGTCATGTTTAAAGTTGTGAATTTAGATCATAGTTTCCATTTGATTGAATTTGGCTTAATATAAATATAATCTCATGCCCTAGGTTAAGTTTTGATGAATATACATGCCTAAGCAATAAACCTGGGAATCATTCTCAGCTCTTCCATCATTTTCGTCATTTCAAGATATTGTTGCTGATCTCAGTTCTAATAATTCTGCTTCGATAAACCAGTTTCTCTCTTTTAGATTGTCATCTTCTGTGATAGAAAAGTTGGATGTGTATGAGTACCACATCCTTCTTTTAGTTTTGGCTTTATCAATTAAACTTTTCAGTTCCCAAGTAGAGTATTCATTCAGTCTGCTATGCCTGTGTATATTTCCCTCACTTCTTATGGGTTAGTCTTCTTTTACTATCAAACTAAATTGTCACTCTGCACACCTAACAGTCAATCGCAGCCTCTTTATTCCCACTCTACTGCAGTTATGCTTTGCCCAAATATTTATTCACACATCTGGCTCCCCCAGCTTCAAAGATTAATTAGCTTTGTATTTACAGTACCAAGCACAGTGTCATATAGTAGCTAGTGAGTGCTCAGTAAATGTTTGCATTAAGCCAGAATGTATATAAGGTTTATATGAAAAACTGAAGAACATTCTGTTTTCTGAATAAATATCCAAAATTTATGTATTCTTTGTTTTAGAAAATACCAGAGGAATTTAATGTATTTAATTTAATACAAGAAATGAGAACACAAAGGCATTCTGCAGTACAAACAAAGGTATGGTTGTTTCACTTTATAAACTATATTGTTATAAATGCCTTCTTTTTAAATGGTCTTTTCCAGGCCAGACACAGTGGCTCATGCCTGAATCCTAGCACTCCGGGAGGCCAAGGCAAGAGGATTGCTTGAGCTCAGGAGTTTGAGGCCAGCCGGAGCAAGAGTTGTCTGTTTACTAAAAATAGAAAAACTAATGGGAGTGGTAGTGCATGCCTATATTTCCAGCTAGTCAGGAGGCTGAGGCAAGGGGATTGCTGAAGCCCGGGAGTAAATATATTAATAAATAAATTATCTTTTCTCTTGTTTATCATTCATCTCCCTAATAGGAGCAATACGAGCTTGTTCATAGAGCTATTGCTCAACTATTTGAAAAACAGCTACAACTATATGAAATTCATGGAGACCAGAAAATTGCTGATGGAGTGGTAGGTGTTCTTAGCCTATTTATTTTAGTAAACTTTTACTTTTTACCAAGCGGTAATATTTAGCTTTTAATTGTCATCCTGTGTTTTACCTAACAGAATATCCAAGACCATTATTTTTACTTCACCTGGATTTTTTAACTCATTTTCTTCCTGTTTATATTTCTGTTATGATAGATATTTAATGACTCCAATATATATTAAATAATATTCTAAATAAAATAAAGGTAGAAGATCTTATGTAAAAAATATTGTTCCAAGTATAAATTATTTTTTTAAAATGTACTGTATTTTTTTTCTTTCTTCCTCCCTTCTACCCCACCTAAGTAATTGTAAGTTGATTGTTCTTGATCGTGATAGTATAAAGCATTGTAGTTATTTATGTATATGCTCTTTAATTAAACAGGATCATAGGATCACAATTAAGTCCCTGTTGGTATGTCATAGTTCAAATTATAAATCAGTTAAGTCTTATTGGATATTCTAACTTGACCTAATAAAAATACTGTATTTTTGAAGTGTTCTTATTTCTTCCTTTATTTCAGCCAGTCCTCTTGTTTTCTTTTTATGTGTAGTCTTGTCCCTGAAGATGCTGAGCTATTTTTTAGTAGAATTTTTTTTGCATCTTTGTCATTGAACCTTCAGTAACTATCACATATTAAACCAAGTATGAGGAAATGAGTTACAAATTTTACAACCTTTGTTTTCCTTTTTCTCCTTTAAATGGTTTTATCAGTTTCCCAGGCTATTTGTTTGAAATCTCTTTGTGTTCTAAATGAGAGATTTGTTACCTCAGCACCAGTGATCAAAACAAAAAAAGGGAGAGAGATTTGTCACCAAATACTGATGTCAGTATGTTAACCTAATATTGGTCCACGAGTTTTAGGAGCTATGTATTTTCTTCATTAAGCAAGTGACAGTTTCCAGTTTTTAAGATTTATGTATGTGACCTATTATTCCTTCATTAATAGGAATTACTGTTCAACATGGCTTCCTACATTGCCATCTTTTTTCCCTTTAATTTGATTAAATCTTTTTGTAACCTATTCCGAATCAAGCCAAATACTTTAGTAATATAAAATAATTCCCTTCCTTCGTTCCTTCTTTCACAGCAACCTCAAACTCTTAAACTCAAGTAATCCTCTTGGCCTCAACCTCCCAAGTAGGTGGAACTACATGCGCCTGCCACAACACCTGGCTAGTTCTTCTATTTTTAATAGGGGCGGGTCTTGCTCTTGGTCAGGCTAGTCCCAAACTAGTTTTTCTATTTTTAGTAGAGATGGGTCTCAGCTTTTGCTCAGGCTATTCTCAATCTCCTGAGCTCCAAAGGGATCCTCTCTCGTCCGTCTCCCCATAGTGCTAGGACTGCAGGCGTGAGCCACTGCTCTGGGGTGGTTTGGTCAATATCCAGACTATCCAGTCTACTCAGTTTTTTGAAATATTAAGTATCTGGCTGTGTGGGGTGGCTCATGCCTGTAATCCTAGCACATTAGGAGGCCCGGGAAGGTTGATTACTTGATCTCAGGAGTTCAAGACCAGCCTGAGCAAGAGAGAGACCCCCTTCTCTACTAAAAAGAGAAAAACTAGCTGGGGGTTGTGGCAGGTACCTGTAGTTACAGCTACTTGGAAGGCTAAAGCAAGACCATTGCTTGAACCCAAGAATTTGAGGTTGCTATGAGCTAGGCTAACACCATAGCACTCTAGCCTGGGTGACACACTCTGTTTCAATAAAAGGAAGAAATCGACAAAATTGTTTAAGCTTTAACTGAAAATATTTCTGTTTTCTCCATAAATGCAAGATTAATTTCAAAGCTAAGGATCTTATACTTAGAAATAAAGATGTTTTAGCCCATTGTTTCTTTCAATATATAGAACCATTACATTTTTTAAATGCACAGAAAATTGTTTTATTGCAATATTCAGTATTGTATTTTTTTAAAACTTATATTTAAATAATATCCAGAAAACTACGTTATATTATAACAATAAATATTATGTCACCTTTTTTTCTTCATTTTTTCATTACTTCATCTAAGTTTTTATTTCATGAGTTAATCCTTTTTTACAACCTGTAATCCATACTAGGATTATAATTCTGTCATAGGCTGCTTCTATCTATCTAATAGGTCAGAGCTTTACAAATGACTAAGGAATATAAGAAAAAAGTCATATTCTATAGGAGATGGGATGAAACAATACCTAATAGCAAATAAGTGGTTATTTTGAACCTACTTTCTTACCTTATTGCCTGGTACTTAGTAGACTTACACAAAATATTTGAGAAAGATGTATCTCTCACCATGGATGAACAGATTAAAAAGTAGAACAAATGGGTAGATAAAAGGTAGATTATCATTCTAAATAACTTTTAAATATTTTTCTCTTAAGAAATCTTGTTTTGGCTTGACACCTGTGCCTCAAGTGGCTAAGGTGCCAGCCACATACACCTGAGCTGGCAGGTTCAAATCCAGCCCCGGCCTGCCAAACAACAACGACGGCTGCAATCAAAAAATAGCTGGGCGTTGTGGCAGGCGCCTATAATCCCAGCTACTTGGGAGGTGGAGACAGGAGAATTGCTTGAGCCCAGGAGTTGGAGGCTGCTGTGAGCTATGATGCCACAGCTCTACCCAGGGTGACAGTTTGAGGCTCTGTCTCAAAAAAAAAAAAAAAAAGAAATCTTGTTTTTCTGGGAACTTTTAATACAGGTGATTGTTTTTGAAGGATGGCTATATATGGTTGCAGACCATAAATCCCAGTTAGAGAAAATATGGAATCTAAAATACTGGATAAAATCATCTTAGAACTGTGTGGTTGAGTGAAATGATTTGAAATAGGTACTTACCACTTAGAAACTGTGTTTTGAGAAACAATAGCAAATCTCCACTTATAATCTCTCTTAAGCTTAATTCAGAGATACAAGTTTTTTAAAGTGTTTATGTTGCAGAATTCTTTTTGTAGATTTTTTTTTTTAAGGGGCAGGGTCTTATCTTGTCCCCCAGGCTGGAGTGCAGTGATATAGTCATAACTCAAGGAAACCTCAAATACCTGGCAACCCTCCTGCCTCTGCCTCTCAAATAGCTGGGACTATGGATGCAAGCTACCACACCCGGCTAATTTTTTTACATTGTTTTTAGAGATGAAGTTTCATTGTGCTGTCCAGACTATTTTAAAACTCCTGGCCTCAAACAATCTTCCTGTCTTAGCCTCCCAAAGTTCTGGGATTATAGTTGTGAGCCACTATGCTTAAGCTGTATTTTTGTCAAAATTTTAGTTTGAAATACTAATTGTCAATATAAGATTCTATAATAAAGGATATTCATTAGAGGTGTTTATAACTAAAACAACTTCCCAGAGTGAGAGATCTAAAGAGAAAATTTATTCTGGAAATCTGTATCATATTGATTTGGGATTTAGAAATACCTCAGTAAGCAAATACATCCTTGCCTTTTTAATTTTTTTATTTTTATTTTATATATAAAAGACACTATCATTGGTACTGTCAACACCAGGATTTTCAGTTCTTGGTGATTAATAATACTATTGCATGTGGTGCTTCCGTTGTATTATATGTTTAGATGTGATGTTAAATTCTGAATATTTTTTCCTCAAATGTAATCTTTTTTACTTTTAAAACACTGTTTTAATACTTATGTATTTTATTTTGTTCTATAGCTGATAGCATAACTTTTAATATTTGATAATTTAGTCCTGGGTTTCTTTTTCCTTTTGTGGTTTTTTTAATATAATTAAGATACATTGGAAATGTTAGTACACAAAGTAACTTTAGCAAGCTTGACTTAAAAAAAAGGAATACACTACCACTGAATTTCCACTAGATTTTTTAATTTCTAAAGTTCCTTTCAATTTCAAAATTGGTGATTGCTTCAATTGGTAGCTAGATAGAGCTAGATAGAGCTGTATACGTTAGGACCAATGTGGACTCAAACATTGTATGTAAACAGGGCACAGACTCATGCCTGTAACCTTAGCCTTTAGGAAGATTGCTTGAGACCAAGAATTTGAGGCCAACCTGAACAACATAGCATGACCCCATCTCTATAAAAAATACAGAGAAATAGCCAGGTGTATTGGCATGGGCCTGTAGTTCCAGCTACATGGGAGGATTCCTTGAGTCCAGGAGTAGAATGCCACTGCACTCTAGCCAGGGTGACAGAGTTTGATCCTGTCTCAAAAAAATATATATAGGTAATAAAAAAGGTCAGAAGATACTAGAGTATAGTGAATATTATGGTAGGTAAATATCTACTTCCACTGAAGTGACTAGGAGGTTTTCTTCAGGCCATTTGTTTCCAGCTGTGCATTGCCGTTGATTCTTTTTATCAAAGTGAAACTCAGCTTGCTAATCTCCCCTAGAAGTAGTTCCACACTTTTGGCTCTTTGTGTTAATGTCTGTCATTCTCTCATTCACCCAGAATGAGGAATCCTTCATGACACCTTCTTTACTTTGTCACATGTAATCTTAACTATGATATCTTTGATTTCATAGCTTTATAGTCATGATTATATAACTTTGGGGCTGTATTATTACTTTTACTTTTTTGTTTGGGATATTACCAGACTCTATGCTTTTTGACATTAAATACCATGACCTTTAATTTTTTTGCCATTGCTGACTTTGTTCAGTGTGTTTCACATACAGGTGCACAGTGCCTTCAATTCCAAAATCCAATTATCTCTGTGAGTTTGATACTATACTCATTTGGTAGCAAAACCTAAGTTGACATAACGTGAAGCCACTTACATTTTACTACAAAAAACCATTTTATAGATTATAAGCCGTTCAGTAAAAGCAGTTTCATATGGTTCACCTTTAATTTTTATTTATCATACTTAATGCAAATATTTACACATTTTAGTACAAAATATTAATGAGTATTATTGTAATTAATGAAAATGATAAACAAATGGATCAGTTATTTTGATGCAGAGTCTCTAAAATTCTGGTGGAGCCTGAGGATCTAAAATTTTGTTGGCCAAAAGTCCTAATTTGCCTAAGGCAGTGCCAGTTTATAGTTGTTGCCTAGCTATAGCAATTAATAGTGCTCTTCAAGAGCTCTGCTTTGGATAGTAAATTAAGTGGTCACTTTACCTATATAGCAGATATCCCTAGTGAAAGTTTTCCGTCTTATAGTGTAACTCACTGTTTCTGATCAGGTAGTTAGATGTGGAAAACTCTACCAATCCATTATCAAGAGACGGGTGCATTTAATGCTGGGAAATTGAGATCTTTATTTTTTTTAGTTGGAAATTGTTGAAGTAACAGTTACAAAGATGAAGCTGCTGTGATGGGCATGTTGAAGTGCCTCTGGCTTAAGAAAACAACAACAAAACAAAATGCAACTTGGGCGGCGGCTGTGGCTCAAAGGAGTAGGGTGATGGCCCCATATGCCAGAGGTAGCGGGTTCAAACCCAGCCCCGGCCAAAAACTGCAAAAAAAAAAAAAAAAAAAGCAACTATAGTTTGAGAGTTCTTTGATAGTATATGAAAAGATGGCTTTTTCTAAAATTATCTGAGATGTAGGCGAAGATGAAAAGCATTTCTGTCTTCTACCTTGGAATTAACTTAGCCTAGCTAGATAAATATGAGGAAATTTGAGAATAAAATTAATTCAAGGCAATATTTTAATCTCACTGCTCTTCTGTTCATAATCCTAAACCTAAGATTCTTATACCTGCACTGACTCAGGACCGTCAGTGTTGTTAATGATGACATTGGTCCTTGTGACCAGCAAGAATCAAGGATATTCCTGGATGGGCTCTTCCTGCCTTTCTGGGGTTCATATGGTTAGTCAGTAATACAGGAACTATATTCTTTAATAGAATAGAGCACTCCACATAGTGGCAAGGAGAGTGAAGCAAAGAAAGATTAAAGTGAATCCTGGCGGCTGGGCACCTATGCTCAATGGTTAGAGTGCTGGCCCCATGCACTGGGGGTGGCAGGTTTGAACCTGGCCCAGGCCTGCTAAACAAACAAAAAAGAGTCCTGGGACCAGCTTAAAAGTACTAAGTAGTAATGAGGAATCACAGTAAGGTAGTCTAAAAAGGTTTGGAAAGGTAAAGGATATAAACCTTTGTTGGCTTTTTCCCCCCTCGCTGTGCATGTTAGGTTTCTGGTGGGAGTGATCCTTGTGAGGTGGGGGATTTCTTAGGAAATCTGTTTCTATACAGTTGTATTTGAAATGTGTTGAAATGCTTCTGTGCACAGTAGATCTTTAAGTAACTGGTGATGGCCTATTTTTTGATATAAATCTTTTTCATTGAAGTTCGGCACAGTGACTCACGCCTGTAATCCTAGCACTCAGGGAGGCCAAGGCAGGTGGATTGCTTGAGCTCACAAGTTCAAGACCAGCCTGAGCAAGAGCGAGACCCCGTCTCTAAAAAATAGCTGGGCTTGTGGCAGGAACTGAGGCAAGTGAATCACGTTAGCCCAGGAGTTTGAGGTTACTATGAGGTATGACACCACAGCACTCTACCCAGGGCGACAAACTGAAACTTTGTCTAAAAAAAAAAAAAAAAGTTTGATTCTTCAGGCTAAAATATGGAGCCAAAGTTAAAGACTCATTTTTTTCTTAACTTAGCAAAATTGGCATTATTTTAAAAATTGAAAAGCCCAGAAATAATTAGTTGAAACATGAGTTAGAAAAATTATCTTTCTCTTAACTTACAGTGAAGTATTTTTTCCCCTTGGCAGAATGAAATTAACGCTGAAAATATAGTCAGCTCCAGAGATCCTGATAAACAAGAATCTCCTCCTCCAAAACCACCAAGGACCCGCAGGTATTGCATATCTTTGAACATTATCTTTGAAAAGATACTTTTATTTTACTTAATGTTAATTAAAATGACAAATTCTGAATATTTCTAAGTTACTTTTATAAATTTCATTATTCTTTTGTTGAGGACATAACAAATGTATGCCAACTGATTTGTTACTGGCAAACTATAAATGGTTTCATTTGAATGAAATTTCAGTAGTACATACACAACCATGAATTGACTATAGCTTATGTTTTGGTACATGGTACAAACTAAAATTTCAGATTTTCTCATGATGATTAAACAAGTAATATACTTGTCAAAAATTGTATGCATGTTGAAGAAATAATGTACAATGTTTAATTACATTGCTAGCAAAGATGGGTTTATTTCTCTCTAGTTTTTCTTACTTTAATACCAAGCTCTTTTATAATAGTTAAGATTATATATATTTCTGTCTTCTTTATTCCCTTTCCCTTCTCTTTCTATTTTCTCCCTTAAAAATTTGGTGGAAGTTGTCTAAAGTTGAGTTTAGAGTTGATACTCAACTTTAGACATGGTTAATGTTGCCAATGTCCATTGTTAGTGTCTGGATTGAGATCATTACTCTTTACAAAAGAAAAAGCCAGCCAGACACAGTGGCTCATGCCTGTAATCCTAGCACTCTGGAAGGCTGAGGCAGGTGGATTGGTTGAGCTTAGGAGTTTGAGACCAGCCTGAGCAAGAGCAAGAACCAGGCTCTAAAAATACCCAGACAGTGGTAGGCACCTGTAGTCCCAGCTATTCAGGAGGTTGAGGCAAGAGAATCACTTGAGCCCAAGAGTTTGAGGTTGCTGTGAGCTGTGACACTGCAGCACTCCACTGAGGGTGTCAAACTGAGACTCTTTAAAAAAAAAAAAAAAAAAATCTTATACGGGGGGGCTGGGCACAGTAGTTCATGCCTAAAATCCCAGCACTTTGGGAATCCAAGGTGGGGGGATTGTTTGGGCCAGGAATTCAAGACCAGCCTGGATAACATAGTAGACTCATTTTGTCTTTACAAAAAAAATTTTTTTTAATTAACTAGCTGTGATGTTTAACTATGGTTCTGTGTATTTAGAAGGCTGAGGCAGGATTACTTGAGTCCCAAGAGTTTGAGGTTATTTTGAGCAATGGACTATAGCCCAAGTAACAGAATGAGACCCTGTCTCAAAAAACAAAAATAAATAAATAAATAAAATCTTGTGTTTCACTTTTACTCAGTCTGTATGTAACTTTGATAAACATTAAATTTCTTAATTTGAAAAAATCATAACTTTTAACCACAAATTGTAATGGCTTTTAATAACAGTAGATTTGGCTACATAATTGTCATCCAACAACTTATTTCCAAAAGGAGAGACATTCTTAAAATACCTTTAATTTTAATGTCTTTTCTTTTTTTTTTTTCAGTTGCCTTGTAGAAGGGGATGCTAAAGAAGAAATTCTGCAGCCACCAGAACCTCACCCAGTGCCACCCATCTTAACACCTTCTCCCCCTTCAGCTTTTCCAACGGTCACTACTGTGTGGCAGGACAATGACAGATACCATCCAAAGCCAGTGTTGCACATGGTTTCATCAGAACAGCATTCAACAGACCTCAACAGAAACTATAATAAATCATCAGAACTTCCAGAGAAAAATGAATCAACTATTGAACAGTTAGATAAAAAATTGGAGCGAAATTTAAGTTTTGAGATTAAGAAAGTCCCTCTCCAAGAGGGACCAAAAAGTTTTGATGGGAACACACTTTTGAATAGGGGACATGCAATTAAAATTAAATCATCTTCACCTTGCATAATTGATAAAATCTCTAAGACACAGGAATTAAGTTCAGGAGATCTAAAAGTTGGTGATATTTCTCAGAATTCTTGTGTGGACTACAATGCAACACAGTTAAACAGAGTTCCAGTTACTTCACCAGAAGAATCACAGAAGAATTCAGACACACTTCTGAGGCCAGATTGCTTGCCTCTTGATGAGAAAGGACATATAACATGGTCATTTCATGGACCTGAAAATGCCACCCCCATCCCTGATTCATCTGAAGGAACATCCTCAGATATCTACTATCCAACTATAAAAACTGTGGGTTTAACAACAAGCCCTACAACCCAAGTTGAAACCCTTGATCTTGTGGATCATCATAATAGTTCACCTCTATTCGGAGCACCCCTTAGTTTTACTAATCCTCTTCACTCTGATGACTCAGACTCAGATGAAAGAAACTTCGATGGTGCTGTGACCAAGAATAAAACTAGTATTTCAACAGCAAGTGCCACAGTTTCTGCTGCCACTAATACTGAAAGCATTTCTACTAGGAAAGTGTTGCCAATGTCCATTGCTAAACATGATATAGCAGGAACCATACATTCAGGTGCTGAAAAAGGTAATAATATAATGTCTAACACTTAAATATCTTTATTACATGCAATCACAGTTTTAAGCACTTTAGCTATATTAATTTATTGTGTCTTATTCCATAGTACACTCTAGAACATACAGTAAATTTAGTTGTTTCAGATACTTATTTTTTAAAAGAAGCTTTATTTATTGTTCCCTTAATTTGGTCACATTATATCAATGGATTTTGTGTTTCCAAAGTATCATAATTGTTGTAACTGGAAAATTTCTTCATGTGTACATGCCTATAGACCCTACTTGGGAGGCTGAGGCAAGAGGATCACTTGAGCTCAGGAATTTGAGACCAGATGGGCAGCAAATTGAGAGAGACCGTCTGTCTTTAAAAAAAAAAAAAATTATCTGACTGAATAATTGGAAATAATTTAGGGAAAATAGAATCACTCAAAGTAACCGTGGCAAAAATATTATAAAATGTCTTAGTCACTTAATTTTACCCATTTTTTCTTATAAATAGCTATTTAATCCTCTTGTGTTCCTATAACTACAAAATAATCTTTTATAAATACTTCATAAATGCTTGCAAATGAGACTGCTTACAATATTGCAAGCTTTTTAGCAGAATATGGGCAATTTAATTCATTCAGTAGTGATATACATATTTAGTCATCAAAGCAACTATTTAATTAATGACTCTTTAAGCAGTTTTAGCATTTCAAGATAATGCATGTACTTACATCCCAAGATACATAATTGGTCCTTGAAACTCCTTTGATCTGCCAAAAATAAACATGGTTGCTTTTTTAAACAGACTATAGAGTTGCTAGCAGATGTGTAAACATGAAAACTATTTAATGATATTTTGATAATCAATGGTCATTTACTCATCAGTGAACTTTGGTAGTGATTGATGCAGACTTTATATTATGCATATATATATATGCAAATACTATATATATGAATATATATAGTATTTATAATATGCAAAGATAATACTGTGAACTTTAAAGATGATTTCTGTTCCAATACATTGCCACCCTTACTTGGTGCTTTTATTTTCTCTAACTCAAAGATACTATATTTTTTATCTTGAGAATGTATCTTAATAGAGAAGAAATGAGTAGGTCTCAGTTAATTTCTTAAATTACACAGTTCTATTTTCTTGATATTTCTGTTTTTATTTGAAACATCTTCAGAAGATGACAAAATAATAAATATTCTTTTACCAGTTTGCCATTCTTCCTCAATTTCAGAGTTTGAAATATCACTTTCCAGCTGTAACTATATAAGAAAGTGTATAGACAGGAAATTTTCATTTTGGTCTTTTTAAATATATCATAGATCTGTCTTATATTAATACCTAGAAAGCTGGGTTTCTTAAACCATTGCTAGAAGTAGAATTCAGCAAGGGCATAAAGTGGAATGTAAGACATACTATACAGGGTTAGTCAAAACCACTGCTATCTACCAGCTCATTTATGTTCTTTCAGTTTTGTATTTCAGAGCAAAAATAGCTGTAAATGTTAACACCTGATGTTATTTCACCCTACTTAACTATACTATTGGTTTGATATTAACTGAAGATTTTCCTGTGTAAATGTTCTTTGCTGCAACATAACTATAAGGAGTCCTTTTAATGTGTTGCTAGGTATATACCTTATAGATTATTATTTCCTCTATAAATTATCTTGGAGAACCACTGGCACCAGAATTAGGGGTTTTGTTTTAGAACTTGTTGGTGAATTACAGCGATGGATTGCTTAACTATAGAAATATGTTCTAAGAAATGCTTCATTAGACAATCATGACATTGTATGAACATCAGAGTATATTTATACAAAACTAGATGGTGTGGACTACTTTACTATTAAGGATAGCCTATTACTTCAAGGCTGTACACCTTTGTGGCATTTTACTATACTGAATACTGTAGGCAATTATAACACAATGGTTAAGTATTTGTATACATAAACATAGAAATGGTATAGTAAAAATACAGTTTCTCATGGGACTGTTATATCTGTTGTCCTTTTGTTAACTAAAACTTAACAGTCATACAGTACGTGATTATAACTGAATAACTTTGTATTGGTAACCTTAAATAATCTTTTGCATAACTTCCTGACAGAAATTCCTGGCTATGAATTCTTTTTTTTTTTTTTCTGGCTATGAATTACGATTTTAATCTTGACTCAGGCCTCCTGAGAGATTTCTCAAATTTAGCTACAGTATATGATTTGCAAAAACCTATGAAAATGAAAAAATGTGCAGTCATTGATTGAATAATCTCAGAAACAAAAGTTTGTAACAAAGAAAATTCATTAATAGTATACTTCAATGGTCCAGAAATCCAGGGGAAAATATGCAGTTGAGAAGCAAGAGCCACAGACTTTTATGCAAAATAAAAATCTTTGGAGGGTGAAGACTGTCATAAGAAAAGTACAGAGTTTCTGAAAGATACTTGTTAGGTACTTAATATAAACAAGCAGAATGGCCCTTCTTGCTTTGTTCATTTAATTTATGAAATGGTACTACAATGCCAAGATTATGTGTCCCTTCCTTCCAGCAGCCATCTTTTCACCGTGAGCTGTTAGTAACAAGAGGGCAAGGAGAAATATGATGATGACTCAGACTGCCACTACTCAATAAGGTAGATAGTTATTTAGTGGCAAGAAAGAGTTCTAGAACTCTTCTCTCTGGCAGGAGCAGAGGCTGTATTTCCTTGTTTCCAGCTAAATAAATGTAAGAGGGGCAAAAGCAGTCATACCCACCTTATGTTTGTTAAAAATGGAAAGGCTTTACTTGATTTCCAATCTCTTTTTACTGTGTACTCTGTCAGATGTGGTAAAACAGGGTATCATCACAATGTTGTTCATTTTTTAAGAACAGTGGGCAAGGCCAAGACAAAATAATACAGTATCCTCACATTTCCTTTTCTTTATCCCATCCTCTCTAACAGAGTTTTCCGACAGCATTACATCCTATTTTCTTTCTGTACCTCCAGGGAAAATTCTCATATAATACACACATTTACCCTAAGCCATGATAAGGCTAGCCAATAAGACTTTTTTAATATATTATCTTTTCCAATATTTAATTTTGTTTTTATGAGTGCAAAACTTGTATATGGCTTCATGAGTAAAGTATAGTCATGTGCCAAAGTTTGCAAGATTTTCTACCTTAAATAAGTGAACATTTAAAGTTTTTAATAGCTATATTTTTATGTGTATTAGAAAAACAACTGGCGGCGCCTGTGACTCAAAGGGGTAGGGCGCCAGCCCCATATGCCAGAGGTGGCGGGTTCAAACCCAGCCTGGCCAAAAAAAAAACTGCAAAAAAAAAAAAGAAAAACAACTAAGACTTCAAAGCTGTTATTTCTGTTTAAAACGTGACTGAAATACATAGTTAAGTTTAAAATGTTTTTGTTTTAGTGAGTAAGGTTTAAAAGTGAATAGGACAGATGGTACATAGTATGGCAGAAATCATAAAAGGAATTAAGCAATCGAATACAGTTTAGGAAACACTGGCTTTAGTCAAATGACCAAAGCTTTCCTTTTTAGACTCAAAGCATCATCAGTAATCCTAGTAGAGAAGTTGTTTGCCTGCTGATTTCGCTACTGAAGATTACGTTCAGATTTAGAGGTTGGAGTAATGTCTGTGGCGTGTTGGGAGAGTCATTTTCCGTGTGTCATAGTGATGGAGTAAGTTATTCTTTGCTCAGTAAGCTTCATGACTCTTCTTGATAATGAGTGGAAGAGGTTTCTTGTTTATTTTTTGCATTTTTACAAACCAATTCTCTTAAATATTTATGATAGGGAGTTCTAGAATGCCAGGAAAGGACTCTGATTTTGTTTAGATGACATGTTAATTTTTAATAATTTGTTTAAATTTTATGTATTTAATTTAGATGTTGATGGTAATGGAGATTCACCTCCTCCCCTACCTGAAAGAACTCCTGAATCCTTTGTATTAGCAAGTGAACATAGTGAGTGTCTCTTTTGCTTTTGCATTTACTTCATACTATAATAAAAAACAGTGAAAAACAAGATTTGTTTTAATGTAGTAGTTATTGAACTACACAAGGGAACTCAAAAACAAATTTGAATTGCTATTGATAAATGTTTTTGATTTCTTGTTTGAAAAATTCTTTTAAATGGTATTTTTTGTTTGCTAAGATTGCTAAAATAGCTGCATTTACATTAGATAGTAGAATTCAGTTAAATGCAAGTGTAAATTTGCATTTCCAAATTCCAGTATCTTTTCATTCATTAAAAGTAGCACTTATGAAGACATGAATAGTTTTTACTTGATGTCAGGTTAGGTAAGTAAATATTTAAGCTGGGTTGTAGGTTGGCATGGCTAGATTAGTGTTAATTGAGTAACATTTAAAACCACTAGAGTGGGACAGAGTGGTCATATTTCAGAGCATTGATAGTGTAATTCTCTTCATTATCCTTTAATAAGGAATGCAGAAACAGCTTGAATATTTTTATAGTATCTCATGTTTTTTCAGGGTGCTCACTAGTTTAATGAGTTACACTTTACCAATATGTTATTAATTTTGACTGATTTTTAAAATCAGGCAATTCTCTTCATTATCCTTTAATAAGGAATGCAGAAACAGCTTGAATATATTTATAGTGTCTCATGCTTTTTCAGGGTGCTCACTAGTTTAATGAGTTACACTTTACCAATATGTTATTAATTTTGACTGATTTTTAAAATCAGGCAAGGCGCAGTGGCCCACACCAATAATCCCTGCTTTTTGGGAGGCTGAGGCAGGAAGATCACTTAAAACCAGGAGTTTGAGAACAGCCTGGGCAGCATAGCAAGATTCCATCTCTATAAAAAAGATGATAAAAATCCAAAAAAAATTTTTAAAGAATCTTGAAAACAGTGAGGCAATATACTTCACTTATCTAAGTCTCTCACATTAACTGTAGATTATAGTAAGCTCTAATGACTGAATTCATTTAGTTACATTTTAAGAAATTTTTTGAATTAATAGAAACTATAAAAATTTTTATGGATGCAAGCCAAGTGCATTCATTGACTCACACTTGTTATCCCAGGCTGAGGCAAGAGGATTGGTTGAGACCAGCCTGGGCAACATAGCAAGACCCTATCTCTGCAAATAAATAAAAAAAAATAGGTGCAGCCGTACATGCCTGTGTTCTAGCTTCTTGGAAGGCTGAGGTGGGAAAATCTCTGGAGCCCAGAAGTTAAAGTTTCCAGTGAGCTTACAATAATGCACTCCACTCCAGCCTGGCCAACAGAGTGAAATCACATGTCAAAAACAAAAGAAATTATGGAAGTGATAGTTTCTAAAAATCTTTTTTTTTTTTAGACATAGTCGCAAGCTGTTGCCCTAGGTAGAGTGCTTTGGTATCACAGCTCATAGCAGCCTCAAACTCTTGGGCTTAAGCAGTTCTCTTGCCGCAGCCTCCCAAGTAGGTGGGACCACAGGCACCCGCCACAATGCCCAGCCATTTTTTTTGTTGTTGTTGTCATTGTTGTCCTAGCTGGCCCGGGCCGGGTTCAAACCTGCCAGCCTCAGTGTATATGGCCAGCACCCTACCCGCGGAGCTATGGGTACCGCCAGTTTCTAAAAACCTTTAGAATCAAACAGTGCCTGTGGCTCAAGGAGTAAGGCGCCAGCCCTATATACCGGGGGTGGCAGTTTTAAGCCCAGCCCCAGGCAAAACTTCAAAAAGGAATAAAAAAAAATCTTTAAAATCAATGTTTTTGTATGTTACTTTAATGTAAAAAAGCTCAATAATTAAAGATGTTAATTTTAATAAGATTTCATTTTCCTCAGATACACCTATAAAATCTGAATGGAGTGAACTTCAAAGTCAAGAACAGCCCAAACAAAAAAAGTCTGAAGTGAGTCTGGGATTAGAACAGCTATAAATTAATTATTTTTACTCTCTTGTTAACTTTTCTACCGTTGTTTATTATAATAACTGTTGCATTAAAGCCATTAGATATAGTTCATAATTTTTGATCAGCATGTCTTGTGCTAAGATTTCAAAGGAAAAGCCTGTCTAAAATGTGAGTTCTGAAATTTTTAAAAGGGTAACTTGATCTACATATAACCAACACTTCAGAGTATTTTCTCAAGCTATTTTGAAAATGTACTTTCCTGGATCCTTCACAATGTAACACTAGTCCTCCTTTTGGTTTTTCTGGCCACGTGAGATTTCTTTGACATTCAGGAAATGTTTTGGTAGTTAAATATCTTGGCCATGGGAAATGCTGTTTTTATTAACAGTATTTTTCCCCCATATTTTAATAGTCTTGAAGTTGGGCTATATTTTATAATTGATTTTAAGACATTATGATGTAGTTTAATTGGCACATAAAATAATGATAGCCCATAATAATGATGTCTTATTATAATCCAGTTGTACTATTCTTTTAATTTTTTTCCCCATGAACTCAAAGCCAGATGGCAAATCAGTAATATCATAATTTGATGAAACATGATGGATGGATGGCAAAATGCAGCTGTATGTTCCTGTGTAGGAAAAGCATTATCTCCTGCTTTTCCAGTTTTTATCCAGAAATACTTATTTCTAAAAAAAAAAACAGGATAACATTTAAAAATTTTACTTCTGATTTCTTATGATTCGGAAAATCTTGATAGGCCTTGATTTTTCAGGATATGTATCCATAACAGACCTACTTTTCTATTAATTTGTACATAAAATGAATTTATTGTGATCACTGTTAAATGTCTTCCTTATAGGGCTTGATAACCTCTGGAAATGAAAAATGCGGTAAGTTGTGAGGATTTCTTTTTTCCTTTTTGCTATGATTTTAGAGATTAATTTCTATAAAATAATGATATGTTGTGGTGCATACTATTTATTTGGCTATTTTTGTAAGTGGAAATAGCTAGGACAACTTTTCTAGAAAGCATAATATACATGGTATACTTGTATCAGTATCAGCATACATATTACTGATCTGGAAAATCATGGAAGTTACAGGTTAATAGGGAAGAATTATTTTTTTTTAGATATTTTCCTATATTTTATTTCCTATTGATTATAAAAACTCCTAGAAGCTAGAGCCTGACTTAGATAAATGCCACAAGTTTACCTAGGTGATTTGGCTCATAAAATTCAGTTGTTCTAAGACTTTTACATCTATTTGTAAAGACTAATAAAGTTACGTAGTTCACACCAGTGTTTTAATAACAAGTTTTCTACCATGTTGCTTTTACTATTATACTAAAATTGGTCATTTTATTAATTTTTATAAGTGAATGACCATGTAAGTAAATTCTCAAACATCCTAGCCCATACAATTCCTTTAATTCACCTGACATCTCTGCCCCTACACTACCTTCTGCTTCAGTTTGTCTTTTTGGGGATTATACTCTGGATCTTGGCCTTATGGATCTATTCTGTCTCATAAACTTTATTACTATCTGTTGCTTTATAATGAAAAGAGCAGAAGCTTTAGACCAATGGTTCTCAACCTTCCTAATGCCGCGGCCCTGTAATACAATTCCTATGGGTCGCAACCTATAGGTTGAGAGCTGCTGCTTTAGACCCTTTAGAGCCAAACCAGTCTAGATTTCGATCTCATTTTTGCCATCACTTAATGAGGTGGCAAGTTTTACCTAATCATTTTTTATTATTATTATTATAGATAAAAATATGCACCATAGATGTGGCCCGACCCATTACCCTCCCTTCACCCAAACCTCCCCCCTCCCTTCCCCTTCCTTGGTCCTTTCCCCAAAGTCTTGTGGTATAGTTAGGTTATAGCCTTCATGTGAAAGCTATAGTTTAGCTTAATAGTAGGGCTGAGTACATTGGATACTTTTTCTTCCATTCCTGGGATGCTTTGCTAAGGAGAATATGTTCCAGTTCCATCCATGTAAACATGAAAGAGGCAAAGTCTCCATCTTTCTTTAAGGCTGCATAGTATTCCATGGTATACATGTACCACAGTTTGCTAGTCCATTCGTGGGTCAATGGGCATTTGGGCTTCTTCCATGACTTAGCAATTATGAATTGGGCTGCAGTAAACATTCTGGTACAGATGTCTTTGTTATATTGTGAATTTTGGTCTTCTGGGTATAAACCTAGTAGAGGAATTATAGGATCGAAAGGCAGGTCTATTTTTAGGTCTCTAAGTATTCTCCAAACATCCTTCCAGAAGGGACGTATTAGTGGGCATTCCCACCAGCAGTGTAGAAGTGTGCCC
>CAUYPK010016617.1:0-13625 GCA_963574355.1 Loris lydekkerianus | reverse complement strand
ACAGCCACTTGCCAGTTTTCCACTGTTTTTGTCTTCCTCCTGGGGTCCAGAAGTCCCTTGCTGGCTCCCTGTATCCTCAAAGGGATGATCATAGGCAGATCCCACCAGCCAGAGATGTCTGGAGTCTTGTCTCCCCAGATTCACCAAGCCCAGTTACAGGGAAGCTGTTACTCAGCCGCCATTTTTTTCAAGTCTGTGCTTTCACTTTTTCTTCCCCTTCCTGCCCTCTGACACTTTGAAGTCTCCAATGACTATTATTGCATTCTGTGTCTATGCATACCCTTGTTTATTATTATGCTATTCCCACTTAAAAGTAAGAATGTATAGTATTTGATTTTCCACTCATCTCTTCATGGTGAAAACCCTCAACCAACTAGGCACAGAGGGAACATACTTCAAAATTATAAAAGCCATAAGTTGAACACGCAGAGCCAGTGCATTTCACATGGGTACATGTTAAATTTACCTGAATGGGAAATAGTTGAAAGCATTCCTTCTAAAAACTAGAATAAGACAAGGACTCTCAGTGTCATGACTTTTCTTTTTGATGACAGGTAAATTTTTAATTTTTTTTTCATTATCTTTCAAGCATCCTATGTTGTAAGTTGTAAAATAAGTACTTAATAAGTTGGCACATGTATAAAACTGAGGTAATAAAGTATAATAGATAAAACATCACTTGCAAAAGAAATCTATTTTTATTGCTTGGAAAATGACAAAGCCAAATGGCATTGATTCTTGCATAATGTGCAATAGTCCTCATCCATCTTTTTGGGACCTGATGAAGAGTTCAATACACTCTTTCCTGGAGAAGTCCAAGGCATTCCTTGGATTTAGAAACAGGATCTCCAGATTGCTGACATGATTAGAGAATAATCAAGGTCTTTCATAGAAGTTTTGTATTCCAACATGATATAGAAAGAAAGTTTTTAGAACACGAAAGCCTTTCTAATAAAACTTTGATCTTCATTATTTTCTTCCAGTTCTCATAATTCTAGTATACAACAGTTTAATAGGTTAAAACTTTTTTTTTTTTTTTTTTTTTTTTTTAAGACAGAGTCTCACTATGTCTTAAAGTGGTGTGGCATCACAGCTCACAACAATCTCAAACTCTTGGGCTTAAGCAATTCTCTTGCCTCAGCCTTCCAAATAGCTGGGACTACAGGTGCCCACCACAACGTGTGGCTATTTGTTGTTGCAGTTGACATTGTTATTTAGCTGACTTGGGCCGGGTTCTTACCCACAAGCCAATTATGGTGATTTGTTAATATTTGTATTTCCATAAGTATTAATCAAGAATAATAGATTTAGGTGGCAGGACAGATTTTATTTTACAACAGCTGTTCAGAACACTAACGGAAAAGTGCTATGAGAACAAATTGAATTTCCCAAAAGTACACAAATAATGAATCTTTTTGTTAAGAATGTCAAATCCAATTTAACATTACTGTTGAAGTGTAGTGCTCTTCAACATGTATGTATTTGGGGCCGCATGCCAGCTACCTGGAGCAAATCCAATGCCTCCTGAGTTAGAATCTGGCTTGCCTAAGGAATGATTCCAATGTATTCAAGAGTTAAATGCAACATAAACATCCTTCTGAATAGAGTTAAACTGTTTGAAAGCTCTTTGAATATGAATTTTTGTTCATTTTCTAAGAGGTAATCATTTGCTTTATTTGGTGCTTATTTCAAGTTTCTTCTTCCTGTTCACTAAACATCCTTCCTCTTCATTAAATATCAATCTTTATTCACTCCACAGCACTGACAAACAATGTTTGAAACATCTGGAATTTTACTACCTGATAAAGTACCTATCATCACAAGTTGATTTATTTCCTTCATGCACATTTGACACTGTTTTTCCCCACACAATTGAAGAGGAAAAGAGTTTTCTGCAGTCTATACAAGTAAATATCATGAATATAAAGTGATCAATAACTGAAATGATCCTTCAGAACAGTTGGAGAAAAAATCACAGATTTTGCATACTGTCACACTATAAATACAAACAAAAAATAAGTGATTGGTAATTCAAAACTAATGAGCTAAAATACTTTGAAAAACATAATATTTATAAAATTTAATCTAATTCTGAAACCCTCTTATCTTAAAATTCCTTGCAACTGTTTTAGAAAAAGAAATTGAGACTTGATGCTGCTGGAAAGAATGTTTAAAATTATACATTCATCTATATATAATATAATAATACCACTCTCACAAAACAAGCAAGCCTTCTATCAAAACTTAAAATCTAGACTCATTTCCTTCAAATATAAGTAGAGGAATAGAGAGAGATAAATATTAAAAATTTAAAAATTATTTTTTCCTGAGTTTGCACTTTATTTTTTAAGTGATTGTACATTCCGCCTTAGTGCAGGGCTAGTCATAGAGTCCTTTTTCCGGAAATTCACAAACATTATAGACTCAAAGTTATTCTGAAGCATTTATACAATGTGAAGAATGCCAGTATACCATCTCTGAGAAGGACACTAAAATCTAGTCAAATATTTGAGCAGTAAGATGTTATTTACTCAGTTTTTATTCAGAATATCAAAGTAGAGAATTACAGAAGTGACACTTTGGCTGAAAATATAGGCCATAACCATTATGGTCAATAATTCAAAACACTAGAATTCTAATATTTTAATAATCATACTTTCAGTTTTCCAGATTGAGATGTGCATTTTATGTAACAGCCGACATGTGGGATACTATGGATAATGGGAAGCCACACAATGTCAAATAGCTCCTTCATATAATTGAAATTATACCAAAGATGAGTTCATATTATTAAAAATTCATGTAAGTAATTTATGTTTAGTTCAGGCTTGGTAAATTCCAAATAGACTGCAGACTATGAAATTACTGAATCCTTAGGGAATGAAAAGATATGAATCAAATTGGAATAAAAATAGAATCATTAAAAGTAAAATATTGAAAACCTATTCTTATTTCTCTTATATTTTGCGCTGGACTGACCTGATTCAAATAATACATATTGTCAATAGACATGTATATAAAAGAGGACATTCATGCTGATTTAGTCTTTGCAGTATATTCTCACAAAAATGTTGAATCAACCATTCTAAGATATAGTGTCATGAGAAAATAATAGTTCAGTATTTTGCCTGCCAAAATCACATTACAATAAATACATGTGCATTTGGTCCTCTGGATTTTGAAATAACTTTATTTCCTGCAGTGAAAATGAAAAAAAAAATGTGGTTGATGATATCAGGTTTCAGGCTCACATTTTATATTGATTTGTCAGAATGAGCAGCAGTAACTACAGACCTGGGAGACCCTGCTGCTCTGCCCTTCTGGCTTCAAATAAGCCCTAAGATGAGGAATAAATAGTAATGTGAAAAAACAGAGTCAGAGACTGTATGGAACATATACTGTATTTTCTCTAGTCTTAAACACAAGATTGTCTTTGGAATATTGAAGAATAAATAAAGAACATGTAAAAGAATTTAATTCATTGAATGCATCTTTCAATATTAGATATTCTGAAACAAATAATGAAAGTCTACATCAAACAAAACCTTTCTTCCTGCTACGTCCCAAATCATGAGAAATATAATTTCCTGAACAAGTAATCTTAATCCAATAAAGATTTACTTTAGGCTTTTACTTTGTAAATGTAATTCACTTACTCAATATTAAATGTTACTGGGTTTAAACAGCAATGGATACATCAACAATTTATTAAAATGTCTTGAATATGTCTATTTTCTTGATTCTGTATTATGACATATTTTAAACCATAAAGCCAATCTTTGTAGCCTCATATTTGCATAAAACACAAAGATAATGGATTATTCACTGGCTATTTTCTCTTATGAGGTCAATAAATCAATAACATACTTTCCTGACTCTGAGATATATTAAAATGCATAGTATAAAATTTATTTCTCTTAATTCATTTAAGATTGTCACATTTTATATTATTGTAAATAAGGTGTATCTATAAGGTCAATAGAAGTGATTATCAAAGAATTTTTAAACAACAGCAACGATAACAACAAACTAAGGATGGAAAACAATGAGAATAAAATGATTGAACAAGGATATTTGATGTGATTGATATGTGCTTGAAAATCACTGTTCCCTGGCCTTTAGTGAAAGAACAAGTGAAGAGAATCAAAGTGAAAATTTCATAATACAGATTGTTAGACCCATCTGCAGAGATATAAAGTGGCCAGAGAGGTTGCATCTGGGGCATCTTTGGGGTTGTAAGTTCACAAAGGTTAGAACAGAACTGTATTATCCTGTTGAAGTTCCTGTGTTCTGAAGTTATTGTAAATGAACAATATAGAGAATGTTGTAATTTGTTACCCTGTATGCTACCTTTTTACATAAATGATTAATGTTACTCTTAATTAGAGTTTCTGTAGATTAAAAAAATTAAAATAAAACTGCACTGATTAAGTTTTGATGATGTACATAAGAAATCAAAGCTACCAATCTTTAACTTTTGCTAATGGATATATTGCCAAAAACAAAATCAAACAACAAGTTTGATTATCCAAACTTGCTCTAGATAGCCTTAGCTAGTACCATGAATTCCTGTAAGTTTGGCTTTAAGCTACAAAGGGGCTTGAACATCAGCATTTAACTCATTTATACATCAAGATGTTCAGTGTGGTTACTTGAGGGAGGGGGAAATACAGTGTATAAACAACCAAATAAGAAATAAAACTAACTTTCATCTCTCTGATGACATGTTTATATCTGTAATATATAAGACAGAACAATCTTAGCTAAGTCTCCAGACCAGAGTTAATGTCATATAGGTGTTGTATTCTGAGCCAAAAATTTAAGCATCCCATTCCTATCTCCTGCTTCTTTCTCTCACAAAGGACAAATTATAATTTAATAGTTTAATGTCACTTTTTCAACAAGTCTATATTAATAATAACTCGGCTAGTCTATATTAGTAAGTTAGAGTCTGCTTTTCTGAACTCAGATCAACTTGTGTGGCATTATCATGCCAATTACCAACTAAGATGCCCACTGAAACTTGCCTGATACCAGACTGATATCAGCTCTTTCATTTGGTGGACAGATTTTGTTCTCTAGGTTCTAATTGCCTAGCCCATATGTTCTTTCTAAAGGTGTATTATTAAATGACTTGGAATGGGTACAGGTGAAGCTTACTAAATGCAGAATACAAATGCCTACATACAGTAACTAAGAAAATGCCATGAAAGCTATGCTGAACAGTTTGATGAGAATACTTCAGATTGTATATGAAAGTAGCACATTGTACCCCTTGATTGCACTAATGTACTCAGCTATTATTTAACAATAAAAATAAATAAATTAAAAAATAAAATTAAATATAAAAAATAAGAAAAAAAATAAATGACTAAATTCTTACCCAGTGTCTTATGTATAATTCTAGTCAGGATTGTTTCATGTTCCTTTCACTTTTACAAAGCAAAATAATGTTTCTTTCTCTGAGTTGAACAATTAACTTCATATTGATGATATTTTACACTGAAAATTTTCAAAGGCCTATAAGAAAGTCAAGGTGATCTCATTAGAGTAACATTTTAACATTAAAATTGGCTTTGTGAAAAGCCCTCTAAAACAAATAAAATTTTCACAGGTAAATAGTTTTTAGCATGTTTTCTTTTGAAGAACTAAAAAAGTATAAAAGTATTATATTTAGATAATACCCTCAGTGAAAAAATTTGATTATTTTGTTCATTCATGTATTTCCCGAGCTAATATAAACTCTGAACCATTTTGCTTGTATAGTTCCTATTAATAATATGGGGAATACATGTTCTATGAAGCATACCTTGAAAAATGTTGTTTTATATTATAATCAAATCACAATTTTTGTTAATATCTGTTAAAATTAGTCAACATTGTTTTTTATGATGTCTGAGTATACAAAAAGAACTTTTCTTTTTTTCATTATTTAAGATTTATATGAGGATACATATGATTAGGTTATGTAATTTGAATTTGTTAGGGAAAGTCCAAGTTGTATTTGAGTCCTTCACCCAGGAGATGTACCATATATCCCTACATTGTACCTATTCGGTGATAGCACAACTTCTTAATTAAATAATTAATTTTATTTCTGATTAATATGAGGTTACAAATTATTAAGTTATATTCTGTTAGGTAAAGTTCAAGTTCTAGTTAAAGTACAGGGGATGTGCTATATACCTTTACATTGTGTCCATTAGGTGAGCGTTTACCAATCACTCCCCTCCCTGGCCCCATTTGAATTTAATGTCCTTTTTTTCTCATGTGGGAGTATAATTATTTATCAATTACATATTAATATTATGTATTAATACATTGCATGCTTGCTTTTCCATTCTTGTGATACTTTACTAAGATAAAATGTCTTTCAACTCCATCCAAGTAAACACAAAATATGTAAGATTTCCATCTTTTTTATGGCTGAATAGCATTCCATGGTGTACATATACCACAGTTTATTAATTCATGGGTACTTGAGTTGATTCCACATCTTGGCAATTATGAATTGAGCTCAAATGCAATTCAAATGCAAATTTCCTTGTGATAAATGACTTTTATTCTGGATAGATAGCTAGTAACAAGATTGTGAGATCAAATGGAAGGTTTACTTTTAGCTTTTTGAGAATTCTATAAACTTCCTTTGATAGAGGCTGTATTACTCTGCAATCCCACAGGTAGTGTAAAAGTGCTCCCTTCTCTTCACATCCAGGCAAGCATCTGTATCTTTGGAACTTTGTGATATAGGCTGTTCTCACTGGAGTTAGGCCATATATCAGCGTGGATTTCATTTGCATTTCTCTGATGATTAGGGATGATGAGCATTTTTTCATGTGGTTGTTTGCCATTGGTCATTCTTCAAGGAGGTTCTGGCAGTGCCTGTAGCTTAGTGGGTGGGGGACCGGTCACAGACACCGAGGCTGGCACGTTCGAATGTGGCCAGGCCAGCTAAAACAACAATGACAAATGCAACAAAAATAATAGCTGGGCATTGTGGCAGGCACCGGTAGTCCCAGCTACTTGGGAGACTGAGGCAAGAGAATCATTTAAGCCTAAGAGTTTGAGGTCACTATGAGCTGTGATGTCATGGTGCTCTACTCAGAGTGACAGCTTGAGCCTCTGTCTCAAAAAAAAAAAAAAAAAAAAGAAGAAGAAGAAGAAGGTTCTGTTCATTCTGTTCACGTATCTTGTCTGCTTATAAATGGGATTGTTTGCTCTTTTCTTGTTGATTAATTTGGGTTCTCTGTAGAGTCTAGTTATCAGTCCTTTGTCAGATTCAGAACATGCAAATATATTCTCCCATTCTGAAGGCTGTTGGTATGCTATAGTTGCTGTACCCTTAGTTGTGCAGATGCATTTAGTTTGATCATGTCCCGTTCGCTTATTTTTAGGGTTGCTGTAATTGCCAAGGGTGTATTCTTCATAAAATATTTTTCAGAACAATGTTGTTAAGAGTTTTTCTACATTTTCTTCTAGAATTATAATTTAGTGTCTTTTTTTTTTTTTAATTCATTTAGTGTCTTAAATTTAAATCTTTTACCCAGTGAGAGTCAATATTTTCAAGTGGTGAGAGGTACAGGTCCAGTTTCAGTCTTGTACAAGCTATCCAGTTCTCCCAACACCACTTATTACATAGGATTATTTTTCCCCTGAGTATGCTTTTGTTTGGTTTATCAAATATCAGATAATGATATGTGGCTGGGTTAATATCTAGGTTTTCTGTTCTATTCCACAAATCCATATCTCCACTTTTGTGACAGTACCATGCTGTTTTGATCACTGAACACTTGTAGTATAACCTAAAGTCTGAAATAGTCAATATAATTCTAAGAAACAAAAATAAATTTTCAAATATCATTTATTGATTGTGACTGCATCATAACCAAATTAAATAAGTAGACCAATATAGTGTTGGCCATTCAGAGTCTAATGTTTACCATTGCTGTCATCTAGAGAACACTACTTATATTTCTGGGGTCCAGGTTATTTGTGTATAAGATGATAAAGATACATGAACATTATAGAATTGATTATTCAATCATTTTAACTTCTTAAAACCTAAAAAGTTTTAAGGTAGTAATTTTTCCTTTATAAACTGAAGCTTGTCATAAATAATTCAGATGCATATAGCTGTGGATAAGGAATGTCTTGAAGTCATATATACCTTTTAATTTATTTAATAAATTTAAAAACAAAAAATGGTTAAATATAATCAGAAAGGGTATTTTCTACAGGGTACTTCTTACTAATGGGAATAAAAGAATCAATATGGAGACTCAATGGAGGAAAATAGTTCAAAATTTGATTTTAAATTATATATGATACTATGTTATTATGATATAGAGTACATATTGTTTATTATATATCATGTGATGTGTCACTTATCGGTTTTAAATATGTCAATTTAAAGTTGTATACTATAACATTTTAATTATTGCACAGTATTTCCTCATATGGCTATGCAGAAATTCATTTATGCATGAATTTATTTATTCACATTAACTTTTGGGACAGATCCTCCCTATCATAGACATTTTTAAGTCTCATAAGAACCAAAAATTTAAAATACATATACTACTTTCAAAATACATTAAGTTAATATAAAATTATTATTACATACAAACAAATATACACACACATATACACAATGTGGTATATAACATTAAAATATATTAAGATAGTGAAATATGTATCATTTTATATTATATTGATACAATATATGTATGTATTATGATTACTAGTATAACATATAACATAACAAGTTTGTATATTCTTCATGACTGTATTTGGGTACATATAAACAAATACACATATATGATAAGCATGTAAATATACATAAATACATATATATTACTTTGTATATTATTATACCTGATATAGTGGTTATTATAACGTAAACTGAATAATCGAATTTGTGGGCACAGAGTTGTTTGTAATATTTTGTTTTATTCTTTTAGTGTCCATGGAATTATTAGAGGTGGCAGTTTCATTTATGATCATAGCAATTTTTTTCTCAGTTAGTCTGGGTGGAGGTTGATAGACATAAATCTTTTCAAAGATCCAGGTTTGGTTTTCAATATTAAATTTCATTTATATTTGGTCTTTTTATTTAAATTTTTTGCACTTAGTTTGGTCTTCATTCTCTCTTCTTTTTCTCATTTTCCTAAACTAGAAGTTTGGAATACGTATTTTATATCTTTCTTCTTTTTTCATATACATATTTAATACTATAAATTTCCTTCTAAGAAGTGATTTTGCTATATTCCCCACATATGTTGATAAGTTGCATTTTCCTATGTATTTAATTCAGAATATTTTAATAAATAAATATCTTAAGGCTGCTTCTTTGACCTATGAGTGATTTAGAAATGTCTGTTTAATTTTTAAGCATTTTGGTCTTTTCAAACTCTCTTTCAGATATTGCTTTTTAGTTTAATTTCATTGTGGTCTGATAACAAAATATTTTGGATGATTTTTTATTTTTTTAATTTTTTTAAGGTATGTTTTATAAAATAAAATCAATGATGTTTGTGAATGCTCTGCATGCATTTAAGAATAATATGTATTCTGTTGTTCTTCAAAAAAATAAAATATTCTATAAATATCAATTATAATAGAATTAGTTGATCAATAGTGATTTTCAGTTCAAGTTTATAAAACTGATTTTCTGGGAGAGTTATTGTATTTTTCTAATATTAATTAAGTTCAAATAGAAACATCTCTTCGTATAGTAAGAATCAGAATAGTTATTATCTTTATATTGATCACCTCCTAATATAATTTATAGGTGTTATGAGGTCATGTTATTTTTCATGTAAGTAAAATTAACTGAATTTTCATGAAACAAACTGTTAACTGAATAGTTAACATTATTTTATTATTGAAAAAACTCACTCAATTTTGATCTCATAGAATAACTAGACTGCAACTCAGGTAATTGACCATAGTGCTAAGGAAAATACATGGTATATTATAAAAACCTTATTTTTATCCCATGGATGCTGTTGCTGAAATTTTACCTTTCTATCATAAAATCATTTGGCTTTTAAATTTTTACATTTTCATGAATGCCTAAAGCAGTTTGTTATTTCTTTTCTCTTTTTTGGTTTGTAGACTATATAACATTGTTCACAACTAATGAAATGTATAAATGATATATGTACAAATGTACTTATGTGAAGAAAGATGTCAGATTACCCTATACCTCTTCAAAAAACCATGACTCAATGGGAGGGGTAATGTTTATGCAGGTATCTATATTACATAGTTCTAATTTTGTAAGACAATGTCAAATTTACTTTTCTCTCAATTAGGAGTTCTGACAATTAAGCCTGCAAACCTATCCTAAAAAACATGCTACATTCCTCATTGCTGCAAATCACTACAGTGACCTTCCAAGAACTCTCTTTGGGAACTATGCTCAAATACCATTTTGGAACTCTTTTTTCTGAAATCTAATCACAGTTGTCATCATATTACCCTTGATGTCCTGAATGTTCTCCTTTCAATACTTCCTTTATCTTCAGGTGAAGAAAAAAGTCATTGGGGGTCAGATCAGGTGAATAGGGAAGATGTTCCAAAACAGTTCTTAATTTGTTCTTTAAAAACTTCCTCACAGACCATGCCATATGAGATGTTTCATTCTTGTGATACAAGAGCCATGAGTTGTTGGTCATGTCATGTCCATTTAATTTTTATGGAACCTTTCCAAATAGTAAACTTGGTTAACTTCTTGTCCAGTTGATACAAATTCATAATGAATAATCCCTCTGATATCAAAAAGGTTAGCAGCATTGTTTTGACTCTTGATTTTGACTAATAGATCATTTTTGGTCATGGAAACTTGACTGACTTCCATTGTGCACTTTGACCCTTTATTTCACAGTCATATCTGTACACTCATGTTTTATCACCAGTGATAATATGGCCCGAAATATCATCTTTTCTCTCCAAAAAAGTCTTGACAAATTTTGAGTCTTCATTGCTTTCATTAGCTTCTTTGAGACCATTTTTGCACACACCTTTCACAAGCCAAATTTTTCTATTAAGGTTTTCCTATTCTCTATTAGTGCTTATTTGGTCTGCTAAGCCTCTCACGATTAGTCAACAATTTTGATATACAATTTGGTGAAGTTTTTTCAATGTTTTCATCAGTTCTTCTCATAACAGGTCTCCCTGTCCTATTTTCATCACTGATGTTTTCTCTTTCCTCAGAAAAATGTTTAATCCATTTGCACACAGTCATTTTCTTCATAGATTTAGCCCAATAAAGTTGTACAAACATGTCCCTGACTTCACTTGCACTCTTGAAAGTTTAACAAGAAATTTAATGTTTGTTCATGGCTCTAATTCAACCTCTGACATTTTTGAGACAGCACACAAAAACTTGCAACATTAATGAATGCCACTCAACAAGACGCAACCAGACATGAACACTAACACACGGTTATGAAACCTTACAGAACTGTTTGTACAGTGCTGGCAATGGAAGCAACTGGGTATAAGTTTGTGAACTTAACTGTCAGATCTCAAGTTTGGTAATGCTTATTTATAAGTTTTATATAATAATGGTAAGTAAAAAGTACTAAAATATGTGTCTTTTGCAATAGCTACAATCACAAATGTCCTTTCTACTATTGATCTCATGATTTTGTCCTCCTGAAATTCATTTGTTGAAATTCTGATCCCCAATGTAATAATATTAGAAGACATAGTCTTTGGGAGATGATCTTGTATAATGGTATTAGTGTCTTTATAAAAGAGAACTCAGGGAGCTTCCTGGCCCTTCTACTATGTGAAGACACAGGGAGAAGATGGCCATCTGTCAACAAGGAAGCAGCCCCTCATAACATGCTAAATTGCCAGCATCTTAATCTTACACTTCCCAGCCTCCAGAACTATGAGAGATAAATTTTAATTGTTTATAGTTCAGCCAGCCATGGTGCTCTTTTATAGCAGCCAGAATAGACTAAGATGCCATTCAATTTTTGTAAAACATTTAGACATGACAAGATTTCCTGAGAGTTACTTTAATGAATACAAATATACAAGTCTTCTTTATATCTTAATGTTAATTTTCTGGGTGCATATGGGTAATATTTTTGTCTAGTAGACTATACTTCTCATCAATATAAACTAAATATTCCCGAATAATTTTAACTAAAGTGCATGAGCAGTAATGCAATTATTTTATTTTGAAGATTACCTTCTAAAACATTGTTGATGACTTATCCATCTTCAACCATTGACTTTCTGTTCTCCTCCCCGAGGAAATTTATGTTTTTATGTAATCAAGCTCCTTACTTAATTTTCAAAGTCATGATTTTCTTTAAGATTATCCTGACAGTCAACTTGTTCATTGAAATAAAAAATTTTAATTCTGGTAAGGTATTTTGTATACATTCATTGTACTGGCTAAAAATAAAACAAAGTGCCACATATCCCTTATCTCTTTTTTTTGTTTGTTTGTTTGAATTTTTTACATTAGCATGTCTATTTTAGATTAAATTCAATATTTCTAACACATCAGAAATATCATTTTATGTATGATATATCTGAACAGTAACAATTGTGTTGTAATTCATATGTTTCTGTGCGTTTAACTTCAGGAATATTGTGTCTATCCAACATCTAGTAAAATGCGATTTAATTTATACCCTGAATAATAGCTCTTCCAGTGAAAAATGTTTGTATTGACATCCTTTTCACTTTCCCACTGTAATTTATTGAGTAATCTAAAATGGAAAAAATATAGAGTGAGTACATTTGTCTTCTAAAGTAAAACCTTAAAGCTTCTGAAATAATAACTCAAAATGTATAATTAATATTTGTCAAATGAAATTGATATTAAATACAGAGGATTCTTAGATTAACAAACATACATATTAATGTCTTTATACAGCATGTTTGTCTTAGCCCATAAACTAGTAAGTAGAATAAAGCCATTTTATTTAGCATTTTTATCTAAAAATATGAATGTTGAGAGAATTATGCGTTGAAAAATGTGTTCCAAGGCAATTTGAAAGAATTAACAAATACATGTTTTTAACATTTCTTTTTTTTTATGCCCATCCTCTATTCTTTTAACTTAGTGAGGAAATAGAACACAAAATCTTATTTACATGGAATGGCATTCATATCCCCAATATGCATAACATTGAAATACATCTTATCTTTCACCACTGAATAGAATCCTTGATTTGTAATTTGATAATGGTAGATATTCATGCACTTTGCTCGGTAAGTTGAAAGAAGAAAAATAAAATGCTACAGAGTCAGTATACACTGGAGAAAATAATTACATCTTAGCAAGTATTTTGATGTTTTTATTTCTGAAATACTAATTCCAAAAGTATACTTGTGGATAAAAATAAACACAATAATATTTATTTTTTTTCTTTTTTTTTTTTTTAATTAAATCATAGCTATATATGATCATGGGGCATCATACATTAGTTTCACAGACCGGTTGACATGTTTATATCACACTGGTTAATATAGCCTTCCTGGCAATTTCACAGTCATTGTGTTGAGACATTTACATTCTACATTTACTAAGTTTCACATATACCATTGTAAGATGCACCACAAGTGTATTCTCACCAATCCCCCTCCTTCCACCC
>CAUYPK010016614.1:0-14034 GCA_963574355.1 Loris lydekkerianus | reverse complement strand
AGCCAGGTTACACTGACTGCAATTGTTAGGTAAAGTCCCTCTTGCAATCATGTCTTGCCCCCAGAAAGTGTGGCACACACCAAGGCCCCACCTCCTTCCCTCTTTCTACTTTTCCTCCCCCCCATAACCTTAATTGTCATTAATTGTCCTCATAACAAAATTGAGTACATAGGATTCATGCTTCTTCATTCTTGTGATGCTTTACTAAGAATAATGTCTTCCACTTCCATCCAGGTTAATACGAAGGATGTAAAGTCTCCATTTTTTTTTTAAATATTTTGCATTTCTTTACCAGTCAAGGGATTTTTTAAAAAAATAAACAGTTTTGTTGAGGTATAGTTCACATAGAATTCATCCACAGTACAACTATCACTATGGACAACTTTAGAATATTTTCATCATCTCGAAAAGAAACCCCTATCCTTTAGTTATCACCCCGCTCCCCAGCACTGAGCCACCACTAACCTGCTTTCTGTCTCTGTTTTCCTGCTCTGGACATGTCCCACATGTGGGATCCTATGATATGTGGACTTTGTTTCTGGCTTCTTCCATTTAGCATCTTCAGGGTTCACACATGTTATAGCATGGATCAGTGCTTCATTCTTTTTATGCCAAATAATATTCCATTGCATGATATGTAACATTTTGTCTGTCCTTTATCAGTAGGTAGACATTTGGGCTGTTCCACCTTTTAGCTATTATAAGTAATACCACAATGTATAAGCTTTGTGTGGACATCTATTTTAATTCCTCTTGGATCTGTTTCTAGAAATATTGCTGGGTCGAATGTGTTTAAACATTTGAGGAACTTCCAAAGTGGCTGCACCATTTTATATTCCCACCAGCAACATGTACAGGCTCAGATTTTCCCCTTCCTTGCCAATACCGGTTATCTTTTTGGTTCTAGCCATCCTAGTGGACATGAAGTGAGATCTTGTGGTTTTGATTTTTATTTCTGTAATGAATAATGTCAAGCATTTTTCATGTGCTTTTTGGCTATTTGTATATCTTCCTTGAAGAAATGCCTATTTAGATTCCTTGCCCATTTTTAAATTGGGTTATTTGTCCTTTTTTTTTTTTTTTTTTGAGACAGAGTCTCACTTTGTCACCCTTAGTAGAGTGCCCTGGCATCACAGCTCACAGCAACCTCAAACTCTTAGGCTCAAGCGATTCTTTTGCCTCAGCCTCCTGAGTAGCTGGGACTATAGGCGCCTACCACGACACCCGACTATTTTATTTTTTTTCCAGCTACTTTTTAGAGATGGGGTCTTGCTCTTGCTCAGGCGTCTTGAACTTGCGACCTCTGGCAGTCCACCTGCCTCAGCCTCCCAGAGTGCTATTTGTCTTTTTCTTGTTGAGTTTTAAAGAGTTCTTTATTCTAGATACAAGTTCCTTGTCAGATATATGATTTGCAAAGTATTTTCTCCCACTATGTGGGTTATCTTTTCACTTTCTTTATATCTCTGAAGTACAGAAATTTTTAATTTTGATGAAGTTCCTTTCCCTCCCTCCCTCCCTCCCTCCCTGTCTTCCTCTCTCCCTCCCTCCCTCCCTCCCTGTCACCCTTGTAGAGAGCCATGGTGTCACAGCTCACAGCAACCTGAAACTCTTGGGCTCAAGCAATCATCTTGCCTTAGCTACCCTAGTAGCTGGGACTAGTGGTGTCCACCACAATGTCAGGCTATTTTCCGAGACAAGGTCTCACTCTTGCTCGGTCTGGTCTCAAACTCCTGAGCTCAGGTGATCCACTCACTTTAGCCTTCCAAAATGCTAAGATTACAGGCCACTGTGCCCAGTCTATCTGTTCTTTTTTGTAAGATTTATTTTCTACGTTACATGTTATAAAGACATTATATTTTCATTTTCTAAATGTAAAATTGCAGAAAATGTTTTAAAAACTGCTAAACCACTCCATTCCCTCAAGAACCACGGACTTAGCTAAGAGTTTCCTACTCTAATGCTTCTTTCCATGAGTGTTTCAGTCATTTGCATTTTTCTTTAAATGTGTTACATAGTTTTAACTGGAGAGTTTTGAACTTAGCAAGGAATTTAAAATAAAACCCCAATTAATATTAAATAAAAGTTGAGAAGTAAAGTTTATAGCCATTATTGATATCTTGACCTTTAATGTTATATTAAATTTTCAAAACAACTGAACCACAGTCATTACACAGTATTCTGCCTTTTATGCAAATATAACTGTATGTTGTTTTTGTAGACTAAGACTTTAAACTAGATGGTCATAGTAAATGTAAAAATGAAAGGCAATAGCTTTCAGTTGGGTTGTCCTTCTTCCATCTTCAACAGGTATGGCAGATCCCAGAAAATGGACTCACCCTTTCCCTGACTGAACCAGTGGTGATTTTAGAAGGCCACTCAAAGAGAGTTGGCATTGTGGCTTGGCATCCGACGGCTCGCAACGTGCTTCTCAGTGCAGGTAGGGGCTAAGCCGTCCTCCCCTTGCCCTGGCTCTCACTGCTCATGGCTGTCGGGAAGAGGGGGGGCAGGAAATGAGTTTTGATTATATGCTGTACCATTTTGATGCAAATTATTAGGAAAACATGGTGGGGAGCATTGAAGTGTAATGTTTCCCCAGCCCTCTCGTGTGTATGTTTCAAGGCCACTTTAACAATCTGATGAAAGCTATGGGCTTTCTGTGCAGAAAAGTGAATACATACAAACTTTTTTGCCTATGATTTCAGCAGGTTTATAGTTCCTGCTGGAGCCCTCCGGGAATCAAGTTTTGTTTATTCCTGATGAAGTAGAAGGAACGCTTGGTTGGAAGCCAGAAACCCTAGGTTCTGTGTTTGGTGTTGCTGCCAACTTTGGGGTGATCTCTTTTGGTCAAATATATTCCTTCCTTTAAAAAAAAAAAAAAAACAACTTTCATTTTAAGTAATGCATGTATATTATAGAAAACATATATAGACAAAAGGTAAAAAAATAAAAATCACTTGTAATTTGCCACCCAGAGAGGAGATCATTATTGCCATTTTGATACTTCTTTCCAGAAGATTTTTGTGTATGTACATAAATTATTTTGTATACAGAGATGGTTTCATATACTTTGCACATGACCCGCTTTCTGTACTTAGTGGCATGTGTGGTCCTTTCCATTAAATATTCATTAAATACCATTGATTGTTCTTCTTTCATTATTCTCAATGACTCTTCATTGTCCGTTGCATGGATATACCTCAGTATTTAATCAGTCCTCTCCTGGACATTGATCATGGTTTATGGTTTTCACTGTTAAAGAATAATGAACCTTTGAGGCTGAGGACTAGTGTTCTTAATTGCTTTCCCACTTGAGTGGTTTCTAAATTAATCTTATAGAAAAATTCTTTGGCCATAATTTGGGATTTTGTTTTATGAAACCAATACATAGGACACAAAGGAACTTTGTGGGATGATGGCAATGTTGTATGTCTTGGTTGTGGTAGTAGCTATGAGGGTCAGAACTTACCAATGCATATTTAGAATGGGTGTGTTGTGTGTAGGTTTTACTTTAATAAAGTTAGTTTATGATAAAAACAATATTAATGTCATCGGTAGAATTTTTAAAGATCTTTCCCCTCATTAGTAAAAAGGAGGGGGCAGTTTAGTTTTCCACTAGGAATAGAGGATATTTATGATTTATAGGGATTTAAATAAACAATTTAATGCCAGGTACCTAGAAACCCAGCACCACTTTTCAAAAAGGACACTGTGGAGGGTACTGTTTCTATAATCCCCACTGACTATACCTTCTGATGTTCCAGTCAGAACCTCAACCTGACAATGAGAGAAAAAAATTCCAGAGATGAAATTCCATTGTGGAAAATCTCCTGCTGCCCTTCTCATCTGGGTTAGACATAGGGTGGCAGCAGCAGCTTGTTCCAGTTCTCCTTTGAGGAGTGAAGGAGGCTGAGTGATTGTGGTGCTCTGCGTATTTTAAGACCGTGTGACCATCAGCCCTGGCTGGAGTGAACTGTTTGCCTGAGAAGAACAAGGCAGAGAAATGGTCAATTCTTCATCCCACAGTTTAGCTCCAGCTTTTCCTACTGCTATGTGGTTTTTTCTCCATTTTCCTGCTGAGGCATCATAGGTATCAGTAGTTAATTTCTCTAAAATGCTTATTAAATTACATTATTGGCAAGAATTCACCTTTCGGATGTCCTTCCCTTAGTTCGTGCCATCCTTGAACTAATGTCCTAAAAACAACACATGGTGCCTATTTTCAAAAAGGCCTGGAGCTTGGGGCAGACTCTTAAAGGAAGGAAGATGGATTGACAAACTGAGGATGGAGGCCGAGTGGGCTTCCTGGGGATCCGTTTCTGAATCCACCTTGCCTACTTAATTATAATTCTGGCTTCTCACTATGATTAGGCCAGTCTTGGCCTATTTTCTCTCTTTTAAAGATAAACATCTGTTGTGAGTAAACAGGCCAAGCCCTCACATTTCCCTTCCCCATTATAACTCACCACACTTTAATTTACCAAAGTCATGTCTTATAGCCTCACTGATTATTCAAACTTGCTACCTAAAGTTATAGTGTCCTAAACACTCAAATAATTATTTGGGTTTATTTTAAAACCCTTTATTTTTAGTTCCTTTGGAAAAGAAATAAGCTGCATTCATTCTGATGCTTGAATTCACTCAACTCCACCAGCCCTGTTAACTCTTTAAGAAAACATAGGATTCTGTTTTGCTTTGTTTTTGTATGGTTGTTTGTTTCATAAGAACCCAAACTTATTAACAAGCTATGTTTTTCCTTTAAAACTTTTATTTCTTTCATATAAATATTTTTTCTTTGTCATTGCAGTTTTTTTAACTCCTAGTGAGTAGGGCTTCTTGCAATCAGCATCTTCTTTTCTACATACATGTATATCCTCATTGTGTTCATAGCTTTCTCAAACGTGTTGGGTAGGTGTTTCTAATCTTTGAGGGGCATGTTTTTGCTTGTTTTAGGCTGTGATAATGCCATCATCATCTGGAATGTGGGGACGGGGGAAGCCCTCATAAACTTAGATGATATGCATTCAGACATGATTTACAACGTGAGTTGGAACCGGAATGGCAGTCTAATCTGTACAGCTTCCAAAGACAAAAAAGTGAGAGTGATCGATCCCAGGAAACAAGAGATTGTTGCTGTGAGTATTCCTAGGATAACAGCCCCAGTAGCTGTAGCACTTGAGTGAGTGTGAACTTTTTGCTTTTCAAGACAGGCAGCTGTAGTGGTCAGTGAGCCTTTGCTGTGTGCAAACACAACTGTGAACAAGAAAAGGCTCAGACAGGCTTCTGCCTGCCTCCCCAGTCACACTTCCCTCCAGATTTGTACATTTCCAGCTTTTACTCAAGTCGTCTCTCATTTGGTTGCCATCTTTCACAAAGAGATAGTTTTTATCAGTTCACGAGAATCCTTAAGAATTAAGGAGTCTGGCTTGGCGCCTGTACTCAGTGGCAAGGGTGCCAGCCATATACACCGGGGCTGGCGGGCTCAAACCCGGCTGGGCCAGCTAAAACAACAATGACAACTGCAACAAAAAAATAGCCAGGCATTGTGGTGAGCGCTTATAGTCCCTGCTACTTGGGAGGCTGAGGCAAGAGAACTGCTTAAGCCCAAGAGTTTGAGGTTGCATGAGTTTTGATGCCACAACACTCTACCTAAGGCGACAAAGTGAGACTCTGTCTCAAAAAAAAAAAAAAAAAGAAGTCTGGATCAGCTAAACCAGATAGCTGCATTCCTGGTCTCGTGGCTTAGTCCTTAATAATGATTAACTGACCCCCCAGCCTGTCCCTTGCAGAGATGTAGCAGGTTCTCTCATCAGCTCAGCATCTTAGTTCCTGCCACCCAACCTGGGCCTCAACAAAATTACATATTCTGACAAAAGTCAGGGTTGAAACTGCAAATGTTGATCCCACGTCTGACTTGAGCCACACTGTGAGGCCCTCCCTGGAATGCGATTGTCCTTCAGCAGCATTTCTCCTACAGGGCAGGTGATGACCATGCTGGTGCTGACTGAGCACTGGCACTTACGAGCTCCATGCACAGCTCTCTCTCCACCCAGAACGTCTGAACAGTTACTACTCATGCCCTCTCATTAAACAAAAGAGGTTAATGAAGGAGTTATCTGGACCAGACTTCTGTTGTCCTGTGATGTGGGGTATATCCAGGCTTCAGTTTATTATCCTCTTGAGAAACAAACATTTGGCAGAGGCCTGTCATGTTTCATTTTTGCAGTGCGTAGTAGACTTGGGTTGGCAGCAGGATGTGGTAGAAGGAGTGACGCGTTTGAGTCGAATCCTGGTGCTCTTGCCAACTAGCTGCGGGCCCTTGACCAGGTCACTTAGGTAGTGTCTCTTGGTTTCCTCACCTGGGGAGAAGGGATGGAGCATGCCAACGGCTCCCAGAGGAGCCTGGAGGACATGCGGTGTGAAGTTGGGTTTGGGGCTATAGTCTCCCCACTCACCTTCCCCTCCTGCAGTTTGGATGTAGGTGATGTGCCTTTTTGCTTGTTCTATCCCAGGAGAAGGAGAAAGCACATGAAGGGGCCAGGCCTATGAGGGCCATCTTCCTGGCTGACGGCAACGTCTTCACCACTGGTTTTAGCCGCATGAGTGAACGACAGCTGGCACTCTGGACTCCGGTAGGCCCCTTCCCAGCCTCTCTACTTGCTTTCTCTCTGATCTGAGTGAGTTTTCTGGTTGGTAAATACATCATAGGATTCTCAGTGTAGTTTTCTAATCTCTTGTTTGTCTTAAACTGGATGTGGCTCTGAAGTTCTTATCCTCACTGAAGACTTAATGGTATAGATATTTCAAAAACACACTCTTGATGCTTCTGGGGAGTCTGTATTAACTATATTTTAAAAAAAGAATGTATGAAGAATCTAGCATTTTAGATTTAGAAACTTAGTTATAAGTTTATATTCTTTATATTCATAAAGAATATGATCAAACATCTAAATCAAAAAAGCCATACTTGGGAAAATGACTTCATTAGTATGAGTGGGGGAAAAAGTACTAATCTGTGTATGTACATATGTTGGAAGGAAATAGACCTCAATGATAATAGTCTCTGCCACTCACTGGACCGTGGAATTGTGGAATATGGGATGATTTTTATGTTCTTCTATTTATTTTATAATAAAAATATACTTTTAAAAAAGAAAAAAGTCATAAAGGGCCTCTCATTGTCATCAGGAATCTCACTGTGATGGATGCATTAATTGCATTGTCAAAGGAACATGATTTTCAGTGGGTTGTACCCTGTTGGTATTCACATGTATAAATATTACTTGTGCATTGTTCAAACTTTCGTTATTCTAGGAAGATGGCTCACTTAATTAGGGTCAGAAGAATGTACAATAAAGTTATGAAAATTCATCTTAAAAATGTATACACATCTTATTTTTTCCAGAAAAATATGCAGGAACCCATCGCTCTTCATGAAATGGACACTAGCAATGGGGTATTGCTGCCTTTCTATGACCCCGACACCAGTATCATTTACTTATGTGGAAAGGTAAGTAGTAATTTTGGTGTTTGATAATAAATTTAATCCTATAAGAGAAAAAGTTTATCCTTCCAAGATTTAAGAGCTGGGCGCCGTACCATATCTTTAAAATTTTTCTAATTTGTGTGTGTGTGTGTATTTTAAGCTAAGGAGAGATAATTTTGGTATGTTTTAGGTCTTCAGACTGGATTGTTTGCACCTTGCCAGTTGTGTAGTAGTAATGAGCCGTGTTCAGTGCTTTTGACCAAAGTGGAGATCTGGCTGGTGTGCTGGGGCTAGTGCTGCTCTCAGAGCAGTCCAGTGAGGAAAAGAGGACACGCTGGTGTTTTGTCTTCACCTAACTGTGCTGCCTGATTGGAGATTTTAGATTTATCTGAACTGATATCAGGGATGGGCTGAGTGACCAGGTGACCACATCTCTTGCTGAAAGGTGTCACATAACCCTAATGTGCACGTTTGTACTTATACTACATTTCATGGACTTGTAAAGAGAATGGTGCTTTGTGAATGTGAGCTTTTGAGGGCCTCAAAGACTCTCCAGAGGGTTCTTGTTAGTGCTCTGGGCTTAAAGGCCTGCGCCTGTCTAAAGTCGGGGGGTGGGGTGAGGGTGGGGGTGGGGACAGCTGTTACAAGTAGACTCCACACCAAACTTCTCCTCCTCCTTTTGCTCTCAGCTGAACTAGACTTTTGGTAACTTTGTTATTTCATTCTGTAAGTGGTGACTTCAAAATTTTTTATTCTTTTTTAGGTTCAATTTTGCTTAGAACTTTATGTTGTTGAAATAAATGAATTGATAAAAATGGAGCTGTGCTTATATACCCCAAACCTGTGAGCTAGCCCTTTGCCGAGGAAGGCTGTTGATATTTTACTTTTCATAGTTGATTGAGCATGCTGCAGAACTGCTTTACATTTTTACAGGTCATTTCCTTAGAAACTGAGATCTTGTCTGTTTCCTTGAAAGTCCTTTGACTGCAGATGTTAACAGCTGTTAAGTACCCGCACATTAATCATTGTTGCCATTGACTGCATCAAAACAAATAAAATGAGCAGTTACCCAGATATTGTTAACACTAGGTGGAAAATTATTTTGGGTGTGCAGAAAATGGCTAGTATATATCCATTGCATTAGATACCTTAAGTCACTGAGACAAATGGAAATTGTGAGAACCATTCTAAGCATGTTAATCAGAATTTTGCACATTGCAGTGAGATGGCACTACTTTCTGAAGTAAGTGAATTCTCACTGAAACTGAGTCTCTGAATTAGAAAAATCTCACTTTTTACTGTCATCCGAGTGCCTGGTGTTAGTAGTGCCTTCAAATCTGTGACCAGTGCTGCGCTGTGCCAGTGAATGAATACTTGAGTTAGTAACTGCACTCTCAGCTGTGATTGTTTACTTGTTTGTTTGTTTTTTGAAGTTGAATGGCAATGCACTTGTTTGGCAGAGGCATTAACATTTTTTCCCTAACTCTGGCCTTGTGTCTCAGCTTACGGGAGTAAAACTAAAGCCTTCAGTAGGAGGCCAAGGAGACCATTAAAAGCCATGCTGGCATTTGAGAAGTGAGGGCTTACTGTGTGAGGAAAAGACACTGCTGTGTGCTTTATGCAAGCCTATGAGGAAGAAGAAGTCAGCTACTGAAGTGGGGTCTCAGCTAATGCTGGGTTTATAGGAGGAGAAAGACACTCAAGTGTTTCAGTTAATGTCAGAGACAAACTTATCTCTGCTTTCTTACAGGGTGACAGCAGTATCCGCTATTTTGAGATCACAGATGAATCACCATATGTCCACTACCTCAACACATTCAGCAGCAAGGAGCCTCAGAGAGGGATGGGTTATATGCCCAAGAGGGGACTTGATGTTAATAAATGTGAGATTGCCAGGTAAAAATTTGGTATTAATCATTCCAGTTGTTTATGCCATCCATATAGGACCAGAGCAAGATAGCCACAAGTAATTCTATATTACCCAAGTCTTTCTTTCCTGCCTGTACCACTGGAGTGTAGTATTTAGGTAGCACAGCTTAGTGAAATGGTGAAACTTTTCTCTTTTATCTTCCAGTGGAGGCTATGGACAGTGTTCCCTGGGGGCAGGCAGGGGAGAGCCTTGCTCTGAGATGGAACAAGTCAGTGGGTTTCCCTGCTCTAGCAGGGGAAGGACCAGGTTCCAAACTGGACTATGGGCCTCACTGGTTCTAAACTAGAGAAGCCTACAATGGGGCGTTAGGTTACTTGGACTTAGGAAACTCAGCAGTGTTATCTATAATTTCTGCGTTTCTGTACTATGCTTGATTTTTTAAAAAAATATGTATTCCATAATGCTTGTGGGCTTCCTGAGACTCAGACTTTCTTCTCTTATTGGTCAATGGAAGATATCCCATGAGACTCAGTGACCACTGGCTATTTCAGATGGTAGAATAGCTAGCACCACGTTATCAGAGATGACGTCCTGCCACACCTGCATATAACACTGTGCTTATATGGACTAAGAAGTTTACTGCTCTGGTCACACAATTAAAGAATGGATCTTTATATCTTTCAAAATAAAAGTAAAAGAATTTTTATAATTACCTCTATGAATTTTTAAAAAAATAGCTGATATAACAAAGGAAAGCTGTCATAGATTATTTAAAGTTGTGGTTTAAGCCAAACAAACCAAAACATGGTTCATAATAGACTGAATCTGAATTTAAGATTACATCCAATATTTCACTGGCATCCAAAAGGTTGGGGTTTTGTTTGTTTGTTTGTTTGTTTTGAGACAGAGCTTCAAAGCTGTCACACAGGGTAGAGTGCTGTGGCATCACAGCTCACAGTAACCTCCAACTCCTGGGCTTAAGCGATTCTGTTGCCTCTGCCTCCCAAGTAGCTGAGATTACACCTGCCACAAAGCCCAGCTATTTTTTTGGTTACAGCCTTTGTTGTTTGGCGGGCTTGGGCTGGATTCAAACCCGCCAACTCAGGTGTATGTGGCTGGCGCCTTAGCTGCTTGAGCCACAGGCACCAAGCCTGGCATCCAAAAGTTTGAAGAACTATAAGCACAATTGTTCAGGAGATCTATTAAGTGTTTTTAGAAGATTTATTTTATATCACGCACTGTGCTAAGTATGTTCCATGGCTTACCTTTGTTATTGTTTGTCACAATCCCGTGAAGTAGGTGTGATTTTTTTTTTTTTTTCTTTTGAGACAGAGTTTTACTATGTCACCCTCAGTAGAGTGCCATGGCATCATAGCTCATAGCAACCTCCAACTCCGGGGCTATAAGCGATTCCTTGTCTTGGCCTCCCATGTAGCTGGGACTACAGGTGCCCACCACAATGCCCAGCTATTTTTTGGTTGCAGTTGTCATTGTTGTTTAGCAGGCCCGGGCTGGGTTTGAACCCACTTGCCTCGGTGTAGGTGGCCAGCACCCTAACCATTGAGCTACAGGCACTGAACCTGGTAGGTATGACTTTTATCCCCATTTTTTACCTGAGGAACTTGAGGCGTGGTGAAGTTGTCACCCCCTCAGGGGCCGTAGTAGCAGAACTGGAAGTCACTTGCGAGTCAGTCACCATTGCACTGACTGCAGAGTTTTCATTAAATGTCTTTTAAAATGTTTTTGGTTTATCTCAGACTCTTTTTGGCTTAAATAGCGAATAGGCCTATTTGGCACATCATTCTTCCAAAGAGGACTGTGGTTTTGCAAATACCTTTACTGACCTGAGCCCTGGTCAGCTGTCTTCCCCGACCCACGGCAGCAATGTGTCTTTCAGGCTATCTTGAGTAGATTCACACCCAGATCATGTTGACTAGTTTCAAGTACCAAAGGCTACAGGTTTCCAGGAGAAACAAGTTTCACTAACTTTGGATATCTGAAATGGCAGTATGTCCTCTGATTCTTGAAATTCAGAGGATGCTTCCCCAGCAGCATATATACCTATGCTCATTTCCCGCCTTGCACATTAGCCATTTAATTTGGAGATCTGACCAAAATGCTTTCTGAGGCCACCTCTCTTGGTAGGAGGTTTAGAGAGAGTTTTTAATTATTCCCTGTTTTGACTGCCAAATTGCACCTTGATCTTATCAGGGTCATCATAGAAGTAGTTGTTTCTGGTTTGTTTACTCCCCTTGTAGGGTACAAACAAAAATGTTATCCTTTTGTTTGTCTTTGCCAATCAGAAGGCTCTCCCCTCTTCCCTGTTATAATGCAAGTTGCTTTCCATTCCCATTCATTCCTCATTTTGGATAAATACACTTTTTAAAAAAACTTTTATATGGGTACACATGTTTTTGGTTACATAGTTTGTTTTTGTATGTTTTTAGTCAAAGTTGTAAGCATAATCTTTATCCAGAAAATGTGCAATGCACCCATTAGGCGTGAATTTTCCCATCCCTTCCTGCCCCTTCCCACCTACTTGAATTCCATTGAGTTTTGCTTCCCTGTACACATTTTCCTTAACTATTACGCATGATATGTTTTGCTTGGATGCCAGAATGTTAATTCCTAGGATGTTTCCTTTTAAAAAATCATATTTATACTTACAAGTGTTCAACTCTCTCAAGCTGGCTAAGACCTGGTCCTGGGTTGGGGATACTTTATAGTAGATATGTGTTCTCTTTTGTCTGTTGACAGGGTAATGTTTCCACAAGTGAATCATGATGAGTTCATCTGCCCCCAGATGATGGAAATTTGACTATCGTACTACACATACCTTTCTTGGTAGTTCTTGTCTGGTCTGCCTCTCCCTAGCATAGGTGCTCTTGGCTCCCGTTGTCTCATCTGTCATGTAGGAACACTGAGTTCCCAAGGTGGATCAGATGAGGTGGTGGACAGAAGTTCCCTTCACATCCCATACAGCATTGTAGAGGAGTAGTTATTAATCCTATTACTCAGCCTCCTATTTCACTTAATGTGACTTTGCCTTTATTTCCCCTTTCAAGATTCTTCAAACTTCACGAGAGAAAGTGTGAACCTATTATCATGACTGTTCCCAGGAAGGTGAGTACCCAGTTTTCTGGATAATCCATGCTTTTAAAAGATAAAAATTACGGGCAGCGCCTGTGGCTCAGTGAGTAGGGTGCCAGCCCCATATAACGAGGGTGACAGGTTCAAACCTAGACCCAGCCAAGCTGCAACAACAACAACAACAAAAAAAAAAATAGCTGGGCGCTGTGGCAGGCGCCTGTAGTCCCAGCTACTTGGGAGGCTGAGGCAAGAGAATCGCCTAAGCCCAGGGGTTGGAGGTTGCTGTGAGCTGTGATGCCACGGCACTCAATCAAGGGCAATAAAGTGAGACTCTGTCTCTAAAAATATAAAAATAATAAAAAGTTAAAAATTAAAAAAAAAACTGATAAAAAATCCCAGACCTTTCTTCCTTACCCTAAGGGTTTCCCTCAATGTTTCTTATAGTCTGACCTTTTCCAAGATGACCTGTATCCGGACACAGCAGGGCCAGAAGCTGCACTGGAGGCAGAAGAGTGGTTTGAGGGGAAGAATGCAGATCCAATCCTTATCTCCTTAAAGCATGGGTACATTCCAGGCAAGAACAGGGATCTCAAGGTTGTCAAAAAGAACATTCTGGATAGCAAGCCATCAGCAAACAAGAAGTGCGACCTGATCAGCGTCCCTAAGAAGACTGCAGACGCAGCCAGTGTGGTAAGGATGAGGCATCTGAGGCATGCACTTGGCTGGCCGGGGCCTTCTCCTGTGGAAAGCCCTCTGTGGTGTACAGCATTGGCGAGGACTCCCCAGCTTGGGCACATGGGGTGGGTTTTCAGTGCACGGTTACCTGTGCTACATGTAAGAAAGTCCTGGGGCATGTGACATTGGTGTATTTATGGTCACACTTGCTCCTTTAGCTCTGTTTTTTATAATGACTGGAGTAGATGTTATTCCACTGCCATCTCTGAGTGTAGACAGGAGGCTTTTGGTTTTTTTCCTGTCTTTCCCCCAACTGGTTAAACCCATCTCTGATTTTTGTTAAATGAAACATGGGAATGTGGGGTCAGAGGTTCCAGGAAAACCAGGTCCCCAGAAGGAAGGAATGAAGAGAGTGTTCAGGTGCTGCCAAGTGGCCAAGTGACAGGAGGCTCTGGCAGTATGTGGGGTTACCCACAAAGATGATTTTGGCAAGAGCCATTGGGTAGGATGATGCTCATGGAGCTTGCATTGGAGTACTGCTGTGGCCACTGCTGGGTCCTCGGGAGAAGAGGAGTGAGGCGACAGGGCCAGGGGGTGGTGGGTCTCCCTCCCGGGAGGAGCCACCCTAGCAGATGGCAGGAGCTTGGTGGCCTCTGGAAGAGTCATGCCTAACCCTGGTCAAGCAGAGGTCACTGTTGATGGAGCCTTGAAGGGATCTGTCCTACAGGATAATTGTTACCTGAGAGCATGGGGACAAGAAGTAGCACTGCAGAACACTGTCGTCTTGCTCCGGGGTTTCAGGTGGATTGAGCAGCTTTAGTTGCATTCGTATCAGGCCTAGATTGCCGCGGGGGGGGGGGGGGGGGGGGGGGGGGGGGGGGGGGGGGGGGGGGGGGGGGGGGGGGGGGGGGGGTGG
>CAUYPK010016613.1:0-10009 GCA_963574355.1 Loris lydekkerianus | reverse complement strand
TTGTGGTCTATGTGCACCATGGAATATTATGCAGCCTTAAGGAAAGATGGAGACTTTACCTCTTTCATGTTTACATGGATAGAGCTGGAACATATTCTTCTTAGTAAAGTATCTCAAGAATGGAAGAAAAAGTATCCAATGGACTCAGCCCTACTATGAAACTAATTTATGGCTTTTATATGAAAGCTATAACCCAGTTATAACCTAAGAATATGGGGAAGGGGGAGAGACAGGGGAGGGGAGGGGGGAGGATGGGCAGAAGGAGAGTGATAGGTTGGATCACACCTATGATGTGTCTTACAAGGGTACATGTAAAACTTACTAAATATAGAATATTAATGTCTTAACACAATAACTAAGAAAATGCCAGGAAGGCTATGTTAACCACTGTGATGAAAATATGTCAAAAGGGTATATAAAACCAGTGTATGGTGCCCCATGACTGCATTAATGTACATAGCCATGATTTATTAATAAAAAAGAAAGTGGAAATCATAAAATTCCTCCTAACAAAATGACACAGCAAATTATTTAGAACATTAGTGTCATACAAAAGTAGAAAGTTCATATTTTCTCACCTTCACTTTCAAGTATATCCAGATCATTGATAAGGTTAACCCCCGGGCTTCATATCTGATCTTGATCCCTATTGCTATCGTCAGTAGTTCCTATGTCTTCAGTCTTTCTCTTCTTGGGATCAGCCACACATACTTGTTCAAATTATATCAAATATATCTCCAATACTTAGAACAAAGGCACAAAATGTTATGCCTGGATTAATCAATAGATATATATTTTAGTATTATTATGAAGAGCCATTCCAGATTCTAAGATGGCTCTTCTCAATATCCTATGCCAAAGTCATACCCTGTTTTTATTTCATAACTAGACTGTGACTCAGCCTTCTATGTTTAACCTGCATCTTCCTACTTTGCTGAGTAAGGTCTCCTAATAAATATCTTGGGAAACATAGGAAGAACAAACTTTAAGTAATAAGTTTAAAGTTCTAAGATTGTGTGTATCATACTTATATTTACACCAAGATACAAGGTGGGACTTACCTAAAGATTGTTTCTGTGGTGAGATATCTATGTCTCTGATAACTCTTCTACCTGAAAACTTCTTCTATTAAAATAAATGTTCACAGTGGCCATCATTGCCTTCTAGGTACCATTTTATCTTGCTCTTTACTATGTAAGCTAAAACTTTTGGAAAAAGTTATGTCTATTTCCATACATTCTACTCTGTCCTCAAACTACTTTTCTTCTGAAGTAGCACAAATCTAATGACTGATACAAAATGTAAATACCTGACCCCTTCTCCCAATTTGAGGCAACTCTAAAGGGCCAACTCAGCTTCAGTGAGCCTGAATTAAAGCTCAATTTTTTCCTCTGCCCAATCCTTGCTCTTTCTTCCACTAGTATTGATCTCAGGAATATTCCCCATGAAATAAGGCATACACTACTGTTCAGCTTGGAATTCTCCAACATGTAAGCTGAACCTTCAATGTTATAAGCTGAACTTCTTAACAGTTGGAATTTAATATAAATTTATGTGGAATTTAACATAAATTTATGTGTTCTTTGATTAATGTCTGTGTTCCCCATCAAGCTCTGTGCTCCATGAAATAAGAACTGTGTCATTTTTGCTCATACTCTCTTCTCAGTATTTAGCACAGTGTAATTGGGACCTCATAGATATGGTGAATAGCTAGTTCTTACATGATTATGTAAATAACTTGAAGCCTGATCATTTACTATTAGGAGTTAATTTCCTCAGATTAAATTTGGGGGGTTTTAGCTAAAATACAATTAAATCTTGTATTCAGTGAGTATAGTCTATCAGTATCCTGAGTTGAGAACACAAGACTTTCTCAAGGAGAAAAACCTTTAAGAATGGGCTCAGGTTGGATGTCTAGTGGAAGAAAAGAGCTAAATGCTAAAGCACAATCAAACATGAACATGTCATTGAAAGGTAAAAAGCATGGCTTACGAATTCAGTTAAACATGGATTTGAGGCCAGCCAGACTTTGCCACTTATTAACTCTGCTATCAGTACCAAGAATTAAAAGAATTCCAGCTGGAAACACCCAGGCATAAAGTAAACTTATGATAAATACTGGTATCTTCTCCATATACTTCTCCATCCTCCTCTGCCTCCTTTGTGACTTCATTTTAGATGCATGCTGCCCATGAAATTATCTGAATATCCATGGAGGAAGAGAGCCGACAAGGAGATGTAGTTAAGCTCCTTCAATTCATTTGCTCTTTCCTTTTAAATCTTTCTGGTTTCAAGTTTATGTCAGCAAGTTTCTCATCGCAATCTCATAATGATTGCCATTGAATCTGGTCACAAGTAATGAACTGAAACAAAATATCATGGCAAAACTATGCAAATTGACCCATATCTAAATCAAACTAATAGGCAGATTCTCGTCCATCTGCCCCCTAATTTACTTCATGCTTCTGGATATTGATTCTACTTAGAATGGTGGGAAATCTGTCATGCTTAAGATACCATCTGTTCCAACTGCCAATGGAAGTTATTTCTCCCTTCCAAGGTCTGTTGGCCAAGAGCTTATCCCTTATTTCCTACAGGTTTTCAAAGGTTTCATTAGGTTCCTCATTAAAATGCTTTGGATGTAAAACCAAATCTATTTATTTTCATTATTTCTAACAATTGATTAATTACACTTCAAGTCAGGAGCTTCCCCTTTACCACAGAAACAAAAATCTATGGAGAAAGGAAGACTTGGAACATAAAAGTTTTGTGGAGAAGATATCTGAACTTGTAGACTACTCAACATCATGGGTATCAGATATTAGATTCCATGAAGCTATGAGTAGAGAAAGGGATTCAGCCACAGATATCAGTTTATTAGAGGAGCCAGAAAACTTTCAAAGAAAAGTATGTGTCTAGAAAACTTAGACAAAGAACAAGTCTTCTGAGAAAAATTATGGAAATTCTATTTCATGGAACTCTAGGGTTATGTCAAATTCTGTAGCTAGCACCATAGAAAATAAATACATAAATACTTTCCCACCTATCGAGATTCAAACTTGAGTTGGTAAGATATTTTCATGACAGATCTCATGGAACCAAATGAGTGAGAGGTATAAAAATCTCTACTAGGAATGAAATATCTAAATCTAAAACAGGGAAGTTTAATAAACATTTTAGTAATTAGGAAGTATTTAAATTATATAAATCCATGTACAGTAGAGCCTCCATAGTTGACCACCTTCTGAAGTTGACCTAATTTTCATAGACTGGACATGCACCACATGTCCATATCAGTACAATAGGCCTGGTTCCTTATGTTGAACCACCTCCATATATTGACCAGTTTCTTACAATCCTTTGGATGGTCAACTGATAGAGGTTCTACTGTATTTCTTCTCAAAGGCATATTTCTTTGAAGTAACTCAATTTATTTTTTTTTAAATGGCACTATGTTCAGGACACATATGTTGTCCCAATTCTGAACATCTCTAAAGACAATGTTCACTAATTCAGAAGGTGAATAAAAAGAAAGCAAATTTCTCAGAAATGGGTTGTTAGAATTGCTCACCTTTTCCAAGAATCTGTTAATCTAAAGTTGAAAGTACAATTAGCTAATAAAACCTAATTTATCAGGTTATTGGAGAAGTTTTTACATAGATATATTTAGAAGTGAAAGCAATTCACTTGGTATGAAGGGATTGTTTTATCTGGAGCCCAGGTAAAAACAGGAAGAAGCAGGTTTGAGATATGAATAACATATCCCAAAGTTCATGCATACAAAAAGCCTGACCATATATTCAATAGTTAAATGGGCAAGTACTTTTTACTACTTGTCCAAGGTAATGTGGATAAGTTGCTAAATTTGAATAGCCTGAACTTATTAGAATTTTATATATATATATATATGAAGGATAGTTTGAACTATTAGACACCTAGTGATACATTGGTTGTTTGTTTGTTTTTTTAAAGACAATTGCATATAATGTGGCACCTCCATCTCTATTCATATTCTAGCCTCTTGAAACAAATACATGCTCAGTGGTGTACATTCTAGAATAGTTTCTCTGGAAACACATCTGCTGTTTAAAGTTCCTGTAATGTCTCTATGTTTCAAATGCAACGGAGAAGAGCCAAGATGAAGAGTTCTCTCAATTAAGCAACTTCTCTCATAAATTTGTTTGTATTCCAGTCATTTTTTCTACTTATAAAAGAACAATGTGAATTGTAGAAAGATGAAACAGAAAATTAAAACCACTCACAATCTTCCTCACATAAATAAAATCTCAGTGAGTACCTAACACATGTAATCATATATTCATAATATTTATTTACAAAATTGGGACTATACAGGGAATATGTATTTTTCTCAATATATATTGAATATATATATATATTCTTCTAACAATATTCTCCTGAGCAAGATTTTGTATAGACTTTGTTGTATTCATCAACTAATGTTTATTGTCAGATGGTGGTGAGTACTAAGACAAATATAGTATAACAGGAGGAGGAGGAAGGGAGGGTGGGATTTAGAGGCTGACACTGTGTCACTGAGTGTGCTCAAGGAAGATGTCAGCAGAAATCTGAAGCACTGTGCTGAAAACCTGACCTGGTAGGTCCAAGGAACTGCTGAGAGCCCAGGGGAACTACAGGGGCATTAGTGGTGAGAGTATCGGGAAATGAGTTGGAGTGGGAAATAAGAGATGTCAGATGTCAGATGCAGAGATGCTAAGCGATGGGAAGATTGTGGCAGTTCTTTCGGCCACTGTAAAGACTTCAGTTTTCACTCTGACTGGAAAGGGAAGATGCAAGAGATTTATAAGCAGAATGATATGATCAGATTTCCGTTTTAAACAAATTAGTTTTTTCTTCCTTGTAGTTAGTAAAGAGTATAGAGGTGCAGTATGGAAAACAAACGAACCAATGTAGAACCTGGTGGGGATAATCCACTTGAAACAAAACTGTGGCCTGCACTGGATGGCCAGGCCAGATGTAGGAATAATGAGAAATAGCTGGGATCTGGACACAGTTTGTACATTTGCGGATAAAATGGATACAGAGTATAAGAGAGAAGAGTTAAAGATAATTCCAAACTATTTGATCTAAAAATTGACCCAGAAAAAAATGCCATAGTTGAGCTAATATTTTCCCATAAAGACCATATAGTAAATATCTTAGGTTTGTGGGCTCTGTGTTCTCTGTCACAACCCCTCAACTCTGAGATTGTAGCATGAAAACAGCCATACAATGAACCCATAATAGTGGCTATTCTCTACGGAAACTTTAATCACCAAAACATATTGAGTTGAATAGACCTAAAAGCCACAATTTCCAGACCTTTAATATAAAGTTATGAAATTTACAGATGCTGAATTATTTCTAGTATTTCCTTATTGTCCAGAAAAACAGAAATATCTTAATTTTATGCAGACCCCATTTATGGCCATTCATTAATTTTTGCTTCCTCCCAAACATCCCAATCTGCCCATTATCATTTACTGCTCTGCTAGGGGTGTGTGTGTGTGTGTGTGTGTGTGTGTGTGTGTGCTCTCCAGATTTCTTAGTTGTGGTCTATCTAGAGATAGACTTTGGTGGATTTACTCACTCTTAGCTAAAACTACAATCTTGATTGACTTTAAATATTAATCCTATTTTGCGTTCCTTAGATATTTCCTTTTTGGTTTTGGCATATTCCTTTTTTTATATAAAGTAGACTTATTTGCTAATAAATCCAGAAATATGTAATTATATCTAGGATATTTACATTAATGTCCATGAGGATATAGTTACCTAGTTTTCTTTTCCTGTGTCCTTATCTTCTGGTTTTGTCTTAGGGTAATACAATAGTACCCTTTCTTGAGGTTTTACTTTCCATAGTTTCAGTTACTCATAGTCAAATGCATTCTAAAAATATCAAATGGAAAAATTCTATAAATAAACAAGTCCTCAGCTTTAAATTGCATGCCATTCTGAGTAGCATGATGAAATCGCTTGTCATCCACTCTGTCCTGCTCAGGACATGAATCATTCACTTGTCCAGTGTTTTCACGCTATGGACACTATCTGCCTGTTAGTCATCAACATCTTCTCCTTACTTCCAACAACATGATGATGGCTTGATAATCCAGAATCACTTAAAGCAGACGATCCTCCTTCTGACTTACCCTCAGAAGGTGAGAAGTAACTACATCATCTACATTACAGTGGGTGCTATATCATAAAATTTGCTGCACCATAATGCCTGAAAAATTCATCTCCTTCTCATCATCTAGGCATTTTCTTATCTCATACCATCACAAGAAGGGCGAATATGGTATAAGAAGATACGAAAGAGAGAGAGACCATATTCACATAACTTTTATTACAGTATATTGTTATAAGTGTTCCATTTTATGATTGTTGTTTATCTCCTACTAAGCTTAATAACAAATTAAAGTTTATCATAAGTATGTGTACAAAAAGCATAGTACATGTAATAAAAAGCAAAGGATGCAAACATAACCCCCACAGATAAGGAAAGAGTGCTGGATTGATCTCACAAGGCAAGTTAAGAATCTTGACCTCCTCCTAAATTTTCTGAGAGTATGTATAAAATGAGTATAATTTCTGCATAACATAAGAATGTAGTACCATTCACCTGTGAAGTCATTTGACCTGGAAGGGGTTTTCTAAAATATAAAATTATATAATTTATTCATCAATTAATTTTGAGACTGTTTTCAAGATATTTTCCTTTTTTATAAGTTTTTAAACATATTGCATAAAATTTTAATAATATTCTTTGATTATTTCACTATATGCAGAATCAGTAGCTGCCTCTTTCATTTCTGATATAATTCATGTCTTCTCTTTTTTCATATTCAATCTAACTAGACAATTTTACTGATACTTTCATGAAACCAGCTATTGTTTTATTGATTTCCCTTATTCTTTTTCGAATAATTTTTGTACTTAATTCATTATTTCCTTTCTTGTACTTATTTTGGTGCTATTTTTTTCTTTTTCTAGATTTTTTAATTGGAAACTTACATAATTGATTTTAAACCTTTTTTATTTTTTATATATGCATCTAAAACTATAAATTTCCATCTAAGCACTGTTTCAGGTGTATTCTACAAATTTTGATATGTCAATTTTTTTGGACTTAAAAAATACTATTTATTTCAATTTGCCTTAAATACATTGGTTATTTAAAATTATGTGGTTTAATTTTTACATATTTTGGGATTTTTCAGATAGTCTCCTATTATTAACATTTATTTTAATTTTATTATGATCACAGAATATGTTCTGAATTATATCAATACTTATAACTTTACTGAGATTTGTTTTATAGCTAAAATATGATCTATATTAGGAGTATTCTATGTATTTTTGGAAATAAAGCAACAATATGCTATAATTTAAGAGTAGAAAACTCAACAATTAAAAATTAAAGTCAGTGGATTGTGTTCTTCAAATCTGTTACTTCACTGATTTTCTATTTTTTTTTATTACTTGCTTCATCAATTAGTGAGAAAGGAGTTTGAAAACTCTGTGTTTAATTCTGAAATTGCTTAATTCTCATTTCAGTTTTATCAGCTTTTTTTCATGCATCTTTATGAGTTATTGGGTATATAAATATCTGATTGTTATGTATTATTAATGAATTTAAACCTTTACCATCATGACATGGCTACCTTTGTTCCTAATAAAATTCTTTATACTCATCCGCTACTAACATACTCACTCCAACATGATGATTAGTGTTGATACAGAATATCTTTCTCCATCATTTTCCTTGTATTCTGTCTGTATTTTTATATTAAAAAATTTTCTTGATGTGAGAGCAAGATGGCAGCCAAGTAACATCTTCCCTACAACTGGGCACCATGAGCCTAGGGAGATATGTCTCCAGACATCTCTGGCTGGTAGGAAATGCCTATAGTCATCCCTTTGAGGATACAGGGAGTCAGCAAGAGACTTCTGGACCCCAAGAGGACAAAAACAGTGGAAAACTGGCAAGTGGTTGCATGTGTTCCATCAGTCTAATCCCACCGGCAGCTGTAAGTATACTAGCAGTGAGACTATAAACCAGAAAGGCCTTACCTATGAACTGTTTTGGTGTTTTTGGACTTGGCACTCAGTTGAACTACCTTGGGGAGAGCTTGAGCAGAAGTATGGAGAACTTTGGGTGTTGCCTAGGGCCCCAGACTGAGCCGCTGAGCTGGACAGAGCTCATAGTGTTTGGCTGTGGGCTGAAGGGAGCCATTGTGAGAGAACTACCCCGGCAAGCTCCGCCCTCAGGGTTGCAGAACAAGGATCAGGTGGGAGCTGGTAACCTAGTGACTGAGCAGTTTAAAGGCGGGGACTGAGCAGATTTACAACCTTAACCCTCAGGGGTAGAGTGAGACGGGTTTTGGCACACTGGGTAAGTAGATAGCCGCTGCAGCAGTGATCCCAGCAACAAGCATTTTTCCTGGGAAAGCTTCTGCTTAGCCAAGTTTAGAAGTTTAAACTGCCTTTTAAGAGCGCTAAAGAGAGATTTAGGGTGTCAACCCTGTGGGGTTTGAGAAATCAGTGGAGGCCTTCAGTCGTATCAGCATTGTGATTAAAATCTCATACCCCAGAAAACCACCTGTTGCCCAGACAATATTCAACAAGATATATATACTGCTTTGGTTTTTTGTTGTTTGTTGTTGTTGTTATTTGTTTGTTTTTTATTTTGTTGTTGTTGTTTTGTTTTGTTTTTTAATTTCAACCTTTTCTGTACAGATTTTTTTCTTTTCTTTTTTTTCCCTTCTTTTCTTTCTCCATTTTTCTAGTTTAAATACAATTTCCTATTGCTGCCTTTTTCAATAATTACAACTTCATTTTTGCTAGTGTTTCTATCCCTATTATTTGGTTATTAACCCAATTTTATCCTGTAAAGTTTTATGTTTGCTTGTTTTGGGTTGATTTATAGCATTTTTGTCTTTCCTCTCTACTTGGTGGAGGTGGGGCACTGTGTCCAATTAGGTTAGCAAAGAGCTGCTGACTTCAAGGGAACCACCCAACCAGGCACTCCCAGAAGTTGGGTTTTATTTTAAGATTGTGTCAAAGTACCCTACTGTACATCTATATTGCTCTGTCTCCCTCTTTCTGTGCCTCTCTTCTTTTTGTCAATATTCCCTTTTACCCACCACCTCTCATTTCTCTATTTTCTTTTCGTTCTTTCTTTCCTTCTTTCTTTTTCTTTCTTTTATCCCTTCTTGCTCTTGAACCTTCTCATCCTTCTGGTCCTGTACCAAAAAGACTCCTCGAAACCTTAGTCCACAGGCATGGGAACTTAAAGAGCAAGAGAAAGTGAAAGGAAATTAGGTCAAGGAAACAGATAAAAGAAATCACTCATGAGGAAGAATCAGCAGAAAACTCCAGGCAACATGAAGAACCAGTCCAGAGCAATGCCTCCAAGGGACCATGTAGCTACTGCAGAGGATTCTACCTATAAAGAAATGTTAGAAATGACAGAAAGGGAATTTAGAATACAAATGATGAAAACAATGAAGGAAATGATGGAAACAATGAAGTAAACTGCTAATAAAGTGGAAAATAACTAAAAGGAAATCCAAAAACAGAATCAAATAAGAGATGAACTATATGAAAAATATAGCAGAACGATATGAAGAATATAGTGTAACTGAAGCAGTCAATTAGGGAACTTAAAGATGCAATGGAAAGTATCGGCAACAGGCTAGACCATGCAGAAGAAAGAATTTCGGAGGTAGAGGACAAAGTTCTTGAGATAACTAAGGTCAAAAAAGACAAAGATGGTCAAGGGAAAAATACAATAAGAAGACGTTTCAATTCTAAATATTTATGCACCCAATTTAAAAGCTCCCAGATTCTTGAAACAGATCTTACTCAGTCTGAGCAATATAATATCCGATAATACCATAAAAACCGGGGACTTTAACACTCCTCTTACAGAGCTGGACAGATCCTCTAAACAGAAATTAAACAAAGATATAAGAGATTTAAATGAGAC